>JAUZNJ010030852.1:0-14552 GCA_034780135.1 Jordanella pulchra | reverse complement strand
ACACACAGAGAGAGACACAGACAGAGAGAGAGAGAGAGAGAGAGAGAGAGAGAGAGAGAGAGAGAGAGAGAGAGAGAGAGAGATGTTTTCTAGCTGAACTTTGTAAGACAGTGTCATAACCACAGCGAAACAAGTTTCTGACAATAGGCTGAAAAGCCACTCCAAATGGAAGAAGCAGTTTTTTTGCACATTAGAAGTGCTTGGCCATAAGGACCACATTCAGTTTTAAGGAAAAATTAAGAACCTTTCAAACCTAAGATTCTTAGGTTCCAATTGTGAGGTGCAGAGGTTGCAGTCACTATTTTGGTGCAAAGGGACCGGTTGTACTTCACAAATTAGGCTGTGGAAATATCGAAGCAGCTCAAGACTTAAACTAGGAGGTTAAAGCATGGATTTAAATGTGTCTTCCAAATGCACAATGACCATAAGCATCCCGCCAACTCATTGACATAAAAAACTCATTGTTTTGAGCAGCTACCACAAATTCTGTATCTCAAATTCATAGAAGATGCAAGCAGTGCTTAAAAATATGTGTTAACTAGGTAGTCAATGCTGAAAACATCACGTCCAGTTGCTTAAACGGAACTTTCCAAGCAATTCCAGTAAACTATTTTTAAAAAACTGGAAAAGAATATCTTAGATGTTTGAGCTACTGAAAAAAATCTTTTTTTTTATTCTGGCATTTAGTAAAAACAAGGAAATTTGATGTTTCTAACGGACCTAAAAATATTTACTGTATTTGATTATTCAGAATCTTGTTTGTAAAGTAAAGTTTACTGTTATACACAGTTAAACAATTGAGTTGAAAAGATGATGATACCTTTTAATATGTATTGTTTTATCAAGAAAAAAAGAGAAGGAAAAATATTTGTTGAAAATGTATTGAATAACATATAAATATCTGTTTTGATGTAAAGACAACAGAGAACAATAATTTAAAGTTTCTGCATTATCCTTCTCCTATTAATCATTACAAAGTCATCCAAAGACTGAATCCTATTTCTGAGTTTGTGTCAAAGTGACGGTTCTTCACAGTGTGCCTCATGAATCACAAGTAAGACAGGACGAAAAGCTTTTTGTTTCCATACTATCTCCAGAGATAATCCTCAGTATTCGTTTTGTTTTCGTCACAAAAATAAAACTTAAAGTACTGTACACTGTTAAAGTTTGTACTGCGTGACTCTTTTAATAAGCAAAGTTAACAGCTGCTCTGTAGGATGTTTTCAAATTATCTCCTCTTGTTTACCCAATTATATTAATTAGAATGCATAGTATTTACTTCCCCTAGGACAAATAAGCCATTGAGCTAAACCTATTAAGCTCATGTGAAAATAATTAACCCACAAACTGTTGCCATTGTCTCCATGCTGTAGTAACTTTTAGGAACAGATTCTAGCAGGCTTATTTCCAATAAATAAATAAATAGAGCCAGAAATATGAAGTCATAATGAAAACAAAGGGATAGAATACCGAGTAAATTGAGAGTTGTCTTTTGTACGAGTTTGTACAATTCTTCTCAATGTACTAATCGCTTAAGATTTCTTAATGTTTACATTAGGAGGCCTAAAAATCTTAATCAAAACTGAAATTTGACAAAAGAAAATCTAAACAACTTGTGTCCCTATATTTGTTTGCTTACAAATGGTAATAAAGTTCCCTGTTAGATGAGCATGTATAGATCCACCAATTTCTTTATTTTCTATAGCTTTTGAGATGCAGAGGAGAAGCCAGTCAATCGCAGGGCAACACCTATTCACACAAATTAATATGAACTGACAATTTAAAGTGGCCGATTGACTTTAAGTGCAATTCTTTAATTGAAACTAGGCTGGGCACAGAGAAAACAGGGAAGGGAGAACATTTAAACTCCACACAAAAAGGCCCAGTTATGTTTTGAACCCAGGGCCCTTCCGCTGTAGAGCAACAGCTAAAAAACTGTGACAGTTCCCGGGTAGCAGATTATACAAAATGGCATAAAATATTTATATAACACAACCTTGGAATGTGGCAAAGTTTACACTTTTGTCACGTCTAAAAAAATACGTGGGACAAAGTTGTTTGTACAAGCACAAAAAGAGGATTCTTTTGCATTGAAACTGTCTCTTACTCAGAAAAGGACAAAAAATAATATCAGGCTTTTATATTACTGGGAGACATCTTTTATTCCAACCAGTAACATTGTAAACAAAGCAAGCCAATGCACCTCTATCTGCTTCACTCTATATATTTAAATTTGCCCTTTAACAATGTAGCCCACGTATAACGCTAACCTGTCTGAATAACAGTGATTAAACTGAGCAAATGGCTTGCTCATCATTATGGCACAAGGAGAGGGCAGTCACAGAACACTTCAAGGTGCTTAACAGTCATAGAACACAATATTTTTTTCTCTGCTGATTAGCTTACACGGTGCAGAAGAGCATAGGTGACATGCCATGATGACATGACTGAGATTTTAAAACAGGCCAGCACTGTGATGACTATAAATCTTATGGTAGACATCATAATGCCATGATTTAAGTAAAATATTCCATGCAGCCTATTCCACCTGAAGTAAGAACATGTTATCCTTGACAGATAGGCATAATAAAGGAGTAGCCTTGCCAAATACACAGAGATGATTCTCAAAATCTTAAGTCCTAAAGAACCATGGCCACAAACCGCAGCAGCTCATTCCATTCAAATCACAGCATAAAGTCTATGTGATTAACTAGGTATTCCATCTTTGACTGGTATGACAAGACTGCAAACAATATGTACTGAATATGTAATGGCTTTATCTGTGGGGAAGACGTGTAGCTCCTTAAAACTATGCTGTCTTCCAGAAAGAAGTGCCAATTATAATATTAAACCTGTCTCTACCAGTGACCTTTTTGCATTTGCTTGGTGTGCTATTACACTCAATCAAGAAAGGTCAGCTGTGGACGTGGGGCCCATGCAAAAAGGCCTTTTTTATATTGTGCACCTTGTTTGTGCAATTCGATTTCCTCTTTGCTGCCAACATTTACAAGAAACTTTTTCAGACTTTGCCCTAGTTTGGGATTTTACACAGACCAGATAAGGGTGTAGATATAGTTTTTGTGTGGGGATATTCACCTGGATAACAGAATTAAGACTTAAGTATTGTAACTTAGGTACTATTTAAAACAGCAAATGTGACTAGCAAACCTTATTTAACATCTTGTTATATGACTTCTTAAACAAGTTTCTGCCCCTGCAACACTGAATACCAATGAGGTGACTTAGAAAATGGATGGCAATTGCATTGTTTCCTACACATTGTTGGGTGCAGTGATAACCTAAGAATTATTCACCAAAAATGTACAAGACAAGCCACATAAGATAATAAAATATAACCTTTAGATCGAAATATTTAGAAAAAATATCTATGTTCGTTTGAACTGGGCCAAACATTTATTTTATGATGTGGGTAGAGAGCCCCTTGGTGGACAAGCATTGAACTTCTACTCTAGTTGTTGGATCAAGTGATCAATCTGCTGCAAATCTTTGAAAAGGCTTTGCTCCACAATCACCAAGAGCCTGTGTATTCCTATTCCTGCCCGCCACCCCCCACCCCCACCCACACACATTTCATCGACTTACATTCATTTTATATGTCAAAACCCTTACCCTAACTTAGAAATACATTAACTATGCAAGCAATTCACCTAACATGAGTTTTAATTCAAAGAATGTTACTATGGTATCGCAATTTTTTTTATTGGTATGGATTTTAGTGTTTAATAATATATTCCAAAGTTGAGTCAAGCATTTGCTATTTAATCCTTCACTGGTAAATATCCTTTTCAATTAACTTGGTGATTAATATCTACCATGTTTTAGCTGTGTCGTGTAATTATGAATGTTGACAGAAACTGTTTGTATCCATCTGTAAAATGTTATAATGTGCCTCAAGTTCATCAGATTAGTCCACACATTGTTGCTGATGAAGTTTATTTATCTGAGACCCTTTTTAGTAACATTAATCTGATATCAAAATGATGCAATTTACCACGTTGAACTAATTTTTTAATTTCAGTGGGTTTTCCCTTAGGCAAGTTAAACATAAAATCTATAAATTACAGACACAATATGAATGAAAACAACTAAATTTAGTGATCACCCTGTTAACACATCTGTACTAATCAAATCCATTTCCATTTGTTGTTTTAAGTAACCTGCTGATTGATTTAACAAAATATTTCATCAGAGAACATGTAGAAACCCACACAAATTATCCAACTGTCAGAAAATATGTTCAATTCCTTCATGGCCCTAAATGGAAAAGCAGGCTAGCCAGACTGTAGCTGATTAAATAATGCTGTAACTTTCTGATTAATGTTGTCCTCTCCCTCAGAGAGAGTCTAAATCGGATTCCTGGCCCAAGGAGCACAGTAACTTTGCATTCAGTGCTATAATAAAGTTGGCTGTCTGCAGTGTAAGAGTCACTGAATAAATATTTCACCACTTCTGAAAAACTTTCATCTGTGAACATTTGGGCTGGCCGATCAATTCTCTTTTGAGAAAAAAAAACGTTGTTTGTGAGTGGAGCTCCCTGTGAGCGGGGCACACACTTACTGTGTGAAGAGAGACTGTTAAAGTTTGATTCATCATTTCCTGTGGGTGGAGAAGTGTCCATTGCCAAACAGAGAGCTTCATTATAATAAAACGAGGAAAGCTATTGGTCTCAGTGGAAAACGGCCATCTGTAGTAAAGTGCTTTTTACACAACTAACAACAAAATCACTACTACACACCAGCAAAAAGGTTTTGATGCTCATAAAAATAATTATTTCAGATTCCAAAATGGAAAACTAAAAAAAAGTAAGTTTATTATGAAGTGATTAAAACATGAAATCATATTGAAAAAATATGATCTAAAAAGATAAAAAAAAAAAACAGGAGCTACAAAAAAATCTACAATACTTTAAGCCACTTAAAGCATTTTATCAATTTTTCCAGTAAATTCTAAAATTCCACAGCTACTTATTTTTTTGTTGATCGGAAGGACTTGATGTATAACTGATTGCCAAGTTCATTATTGCTGAAGGGGTTTATTTCATTATTTTTCATTACTTTGTTTTCTGACAGCCGTTTTGTTTCCCCATTGTGTGTGTGATTTGCTTTAAAAAACAGCATTTAAACCCCCTAATGTGTGAGTGCAGAAGGTCAGATTTTCAATGGGTACAAAGTATGTTTAAGTGTATTAACCAGACAGCCCACCTCAGGGTGAAAGTGGAGCTGATCTGTGGTATTAGCTGCTAACATTGGTTCCTCACCCATTTGTTTAGTTCTGCCTTTGACTTTTTAAGTTAAACTGTTAACTGAGGTGTTATTATCTTATTGTGTTCATGTGTTTGTAACCTCCTTTTATTTTTCTTCAATTTTCATGTGTAATTCGTGTAAAGCCCTTTGAACTGTTCATGTACTGAATTGTGCTAAACAAATAAACTTGCCTTGGCTTGCCTTGCCCTCACTGATTTTTCCTTTTTTGTGACATCTGGATGGTGGACTGTATTTTTAGGCAGTTTGCATAATCTGATCTGTGACTGGGCCGGGATGGCGTCCTATGCAGATGAGGACAACATGTACTTAAGTCAACTTTAAGCCTTGTCAGGTGCAGTAGCATCACGTAGTGAGTTCAGAGCTGTTGGAAGGGTAAATGCTAATCAGAGTAGCAAGAGAAATTTGTAGGAAAATAGCTCTGATGAAGGTGGGAGTCGGACAATTCAAAAGAAGGTAGCAAGAGCGCAACAAAAGCTATTAAGAGCAACAAAAGTTATTAGGTTTAGGCAGGAGAGTCAGATAGGAGTGTAAGCCCTGTAGCATTGGCTAAGGGTTGAAGAAGTTAGGAGATGTACAGTTTGCAAAAGTATCAAGAAATGGAAGTGTATTGATCATATGTGAATCTTAGCAGCAGAAGAATAAGGTGGTGATTATTGATAATGTGTGTAAAACAGTTGTGAGTGAGAAAAAAATGGTAGGAGATAAGAAAGTGGTTCGTGGGGTGATTTCTTTGGAAGATGAACTAGAGAAGTTTAAATAGTGTCTTGATGGTGGAGTCAGCTTTATTAGTAGATTGATGAGACATGTATCCTGGGAAAATAGTTGAGTCTATCAGTTTTGTTTGAGTTTAAAGGTACAGGGCTTTCAGAGAAGGGGAAAATTGGTTATCTGATCTATCCTGTAAGGGAGTTTGTCGTACCTCTGGTTCAGTGTTACAAATGTCAGGAGTATGGGCATGTAACAGTGTTCTGCAGAGGCAAACAGAGATGTTCCAAGTGTGAAGATGAGCATAGAGTAGAAGAGTGTACTATTACTGAGAATGTCCAGTTTAAGTGCTGTAATTGTGAAGGGCAACATTCTGTTACATTTAAGGGTTGTGAGACCAGGAAGACAGCAGTGGAAATTGAGAAAATCAAGATGGTGAATAATATTTCATATGCAGAAGCTGTGAAAGAAATTTAAGGGGGAATACATAGAGTAGTAGCAATGAGAAAGAATGGTGAAGAGGCAAGTTGTAAACTGATTGTGGAAACAAAAGCTGGATCAACTATGGATAAATGGATGGTGTTTCTGAAGCATTCGATTAATTGTTCTGATCAGGTTAAGGATAAGTCAGAGAAAATTAAGATTATTATTAAAGGGGTTGAAATATTTCTGAGACTAAAGGGCATTTATTGATGGAGAATATCAATAAGAAGGTGCAGGAAGGGGGAATCCAGGAGGGACAAATGCAGAGTTTTGGTAGTATTACAGTGGAATTCACTTGTTAATGGTCAGGAACTTAAAGGATATGTGCAAGATAGTAAGAATAAACCAGATGTTATTTGTGTGACGGAAAATCAGCTTAAAACATATTTGGATTTTGTTATTAGTGGTTTTGATTGTCTTCATAGAGACAGACAGGAAGGAAGTGGCGGAGGATGTTTTATTTTTGTTAAAAATGGTATTCATTATAGGGTGGTAGGAGAATGGTCAGAACTTGAAATTATTGTGGCTTAAGTGTGTACAAAGAAAGGTGTAGTTAGAGTGGTAAACTTTTATAATCCTTGTAATATAATATAATTGGCAAATATGAAAGAAATAGCTGATTTTTTAAAGAGAAAGATAATACTCGGTGAGATTTGAGTGCTCATAGGTCGTTGTGGATTAACTTTCAGGATTTAAATGGGGATGTTGTTGAAGATGTATTGGACATGAATAAGCTTGTATGTCTGAATGATGGTAATGATACAAGGTTTAATGTGCAGAAAAGAACAGAGTCAGCTATCGATTTAACACTTGTATCAGAATCTGTTGTAAGCGTGTGTTCTTAGAAGATTGATAAGGAAACCACATTAGGTAGCGATCACTATCCAATATTAATTAAAATAGGACTTTATTGTGAGGAGCAGTGTTTAGATGGATTTGGGAAATGTTGTTTTGATGGAGTTAAGCTGGATACATTTCAGTTACGTTGTGAAAGAGAAATGGAAAACATAAATATGAAAGAAAATGTCAATTTAATTCTTTCTTTGCGAAAGCAGAAGAGGAGGCAGTAAGGATGAAAGAAGGTAAGCAGAGATGTAAGACTGTTTCATTGTGGACGGATAACTGCACTAAAGCTATAAGGAAAATAAAGCTTTTAAAATACTCAAAAGAAATCTTTGTTTTCAGAATTTAACTGACTATAAACAAAAGCTTGCATAGTTGAGGAGAGTTTTTAAAGATGCTAAAAGATCATTTTGGAGAGGTTTTCACAATACTTTGGAAAGACAGCCTTTTATTAAAAAGTTTGAAAAACTATGAAAAGAATGTTAGATAATGATAGAGGGTATAGTGATCCAATAATTAAGAGTGTTTATAGACACATGACGCCTCTTCCACACTGCTAACTGATGGTGGTCAGCGATCTCAGTGGTGCCTGTGTACAACAGATTTGCTTCTGTAAGCATGCCCCAGGGCAGCTTTGATGGCAATGTAGCTTACAACTCACAGTTTGCAAATGTGTGCATTGATGGATGTTTAACTGAATGTAGTGTACAGTTCTTTAGAGTGACCTTACTTGAAAAGGTGCTATATACCATAAGTACAGGCCAGTTGAGGCATCCCATTTAAGGGACCCAGAGAGTGCAAAGAAAATGATTGCCATACCACCAAACTTGATCTGCTCAAAAACAGAAAGACAGGATGAATTTCTGCTTACGTTTTGTTTGTGAAAAAAGGAATGCGAAGAAACCGAGACTCATCCGACCCGGAAAAATTGTCTAAACACATTATATCAGCACACTACATGAAGTTTGAAATTTCTCCAAATGCTTTTTTTTTCTTCTTCCGGTTACTGTTGATGCATCTCACTTTTCCAAATCAGTTATTGTAGGTTTTTTGCTCTTTCTAAATCCCCCTTAGGACTCAGTATGTGTATATAGGTGGCCATGTATTTGTTTCCATGAGGAGACAGTGTAAAATCAATCTCACAGGAATATGCTATATTGTGAGATCTTAAAGATATTTGTGAGCACCAGTCGACTGGTCTCCATGAGAAAAAAAGTTCTCTTTGGTTTGTGATTTGGTTAAGGTGTGAATTGAGTTAAGTTTAAGGTTCGGGTTGGGTAGCTATTGGTGATGGCTAGGCTTGGTAAATGAATGGAAGTTATTGGAAAGTCTATGTAAGGAAAACAGGACATAGCAAGTGTATGTGTGTGTGTTGGTGCCTTTGTGTGGTTCTTTAGACTTTTACCATGTGATAGACTGGTAACTTGTTCAGAGTGTTCTCCTACCATTGCCCAATGATTACTTGAGATTAGCATAAACTCCCCATGAATCTGCAAATTATAGATTATGTAAACAATAAATGAGATTATTTTTCAGTTTTGGTGAATCTGTCTGAAATGTATAAATTCAAGTGATGATATTCAAACTATATGTACGCCAGTAAGTCTATGTTAATTAAAATGTTAAAGTTTTGCTTTATTTTATTTGCATTAATCTTAGGTGATATAGATTTGTTACCGTTATTACAAGTTAAATCTTTAATAACTGTATGTGTGGTGGTCATCATTATTGGCCCAAATGATTACTGTATTAGAAGAAAAATAACAATGATAATAATATGTAAGTATAAGAGCAAAACGTTTAATTCTCAACGGATCAAAAGCTTTATTTAGATACCTGTGGACCTCTTTTAATGAATTTTGCAATAATTTCTAATCCTAAAGAGAGTACAAAATGTTGCACAAGAGAAAATGCCCTTCTTTAACCTTTTTGTAGCTCATGGATGTGTTTGTCCACTATTCGAAGCAGCTAAAAATGTAATGATCTACAACAGAAAACACCCATTTGTTCTTGTGTTGTATTCCATGACAATTGCAGAGATTAATTCATAACTAATCAATTTACTGATGAAGGCTAACTGTGTTGAAAACATCCTCATTAACTGAATCTCTGGGCTATGAATTCCTACAGATATGCCAGTAAAGACATTTCACAAAAAAACTGTTTTCCACTGCTGCTATAATACTGGAGTATTATATTATGCAGTGCAAGTTTGATCAAATAATAAAACATTAACATAGAGTTCATAAATGATAGTTTGGATGAAAAATCAAATCTGCAGCTCTTAATTAAATGTCACTTCACTGCTAAAATCAAATCTGTTTTGACACAAGAGATTAACGTTGCTAACGGCATGCGTTTTGACCCCTTATGAGCCACGAACAATTAATCTCTTTGTGTTTTTAAGTGAAACAAAAACAATTATGTTTCATTTTTCCATTTGCCCTTTTTAGTCAAAATACGTTTTGCCCAAACCGACTTTGTGATATTTCATTAGGACCTTTCTTTGATTTTTCACATCCTAGAAACTGAACACAGGGAACAACATTTCTCTGTTCTACAAAACTGTTAGTTCCTTACACAAAGAAATTATAGTAGAATAGCCATCAACCATGCTCTGAGGCCAATAAATATTTGAAATTATTGGATACAAAGGGATTTAATGGAGTGCTTTATTGATTTTTATGGGCTATAACACTCTGCAGCTATTGTCAGACAAACAGTGGAACCATTATAATCCTGAGTTATTCACACTCAGTTGATCATCTATGAATAAGTCAATATGCTACACCCAGAACTTACCCAAAGAAGAGACTGAAGAATGAATGCATGTTTGTAAGACTATTTTTCTTTATCTTCTCATTTTGTCCAAGGCATACATTATGCTTGCATTATTGAAGAAGGTTAAAAATGTTGCTTTTCTTTTTAGATTGCCATATATCATATATACAGTTACTACTTCATAAATATTGATAAATCTAATCCAAATTGCAGTAAAGTCCTCATTTATTTAAAGTTTTCAGCTGGAGAGTACTGGAGCTTTTTATACCTTAAAAACCTGCTTCAGCCTCTAAGCCACTTCTTTGTCGCTATGGTTGCTGAGAATAACATAATTTAAATTAACCTGGTATGTGTGTTTTTGCTTTGGGCGGGCAAATGGCAGAACCATTTATTGTAGAAATGCAAGCCCCATTCAAAGTGTGCAATTGCTCCACCAAGCAAGTTTAGCATTTGCTCTTTGAGGTTTATTAATCTCAGAATTAGAATGATAATGTTACAGTCAGTGAATTTTCCGACTGTGTTTTAGCAGGTAATAGTTTGATTCCTCCCTTCATTCTAAGCTATTGCAGCTGCTCCAGATAAGGCTTAGTTTAGGTAAAGTGATTTATCTGATATTTATTTCCTTAAATGGGGTAGTTATAAACTCAATTTTGATGAAATCACTACTAAAATGTTTTTTAATTTGTATCAAAACCAATATAAATGGAGTTGTTCTCATCTCCCTAAATTGGGACAAAACAGTTCAGTAAATAAAGTCCCTACACTTTGTTACACAACCCCAAAATATGACAGACAATCAAAACAGTGAGGTTTTCGTGTAAGTTTAAAACTCCCATAACATAACAAGAAAGTCTAGTTAACAGGAATTTGTAGACAGACCCTATAAGACAGTCCCTAACAGGGAAAACCCAAGCATACTGAGACGCCTTTATCCAAGTTGTGCTATTAAGCAGTCATGAATTGTTTAAGTATCTTTAAGACTTAAACTCTGTTGTTTAATATGGATTTAAAATGTTAAAATAATATAAAACCCCAGATTTAATCTATTGCACTGTTTTTATCAAAATACTTAAGTAAAAGTTCACCCTGGTTTTAAATAAATATTGACAGTGAATTCGGCGTACTCCATCTGTAGTGAGTGTGGATCAATCTGTTCCCACTGTAATGGGAGAGCATTCACTGTCACCCTCCAGACCGTCTCTAGGTTCCACCACATTGCTTCTGCTTGATGGTAGATGTCAGCTAGAAGAGAACAAATAGGTTTTGAATGAATACTGGCAAATTGAATTCCTTCCTCATCTGTTGGGTGCCACTGTAAATGGATTCTTATTGACATCCATACTTTTCTTGCCAAGATGAGCAACCCTCAATGTTAAAGATCGATAATGTTATCCAAGACATTTTCAATTCTAAATCAATAAAGAGTTAGTAAAATAAGGAGATAATAGGGTGAAAGTAACAGGAGTCAGGACTTTTCTTGACAGGTAAGACAATGGCTTGTGTTTGCTTATCAAAAATCCTCTATGACATTTTTTTTTTTGACAACCCAGTGACATTGCACATCAGTTAAAAACCGAACCAAGCAAACATGCAGATTATCTTAAAGCAGAACATTTTTCAGTGATTGAATATAACTTTGCCTTCACAAAACCTAAAAAAGAGCAAATTTTTACCTTTTTAATTTCTTTTTGAATTTTGCATGTTGTTTGCAGTTCTTCAGATCAATTTGATTTTAAGTACTTGTCCAGAAAAAAAAAAAAAAAAAAAAAACAGGGAGACAGGGGGAATTAAGCACACCTCTGCCAAAGTGATTATCTCCATTCTTTTGCCTAATGGTCAGCGTCAGACAGAATGCTAAATAGAAAAGGCTGATGAGCCTGCAGCATTTTGGAAGAAACTGGCTTTACTGCAATCATTACATGAAGCTCTGGCAAAATGTAGCCAGAGACATGCTGTCAGAAATTATATCTCTGTCTCTCTGAGTAAACAAGCCAGCACACATTCATTAAAGAGCTCTTGACTGGCGCTCAAATGTGTATTGACCAGCTGGGGAAAAAAGGAACCATTTCCCTGTGTGAACTGAGGCTATTTGTTACAGTTTAGGATTGATTCTTTGTCATGGCAACCACCACTGTGTGGTCATGAAACAAAAAATTTTATCATCTCAACAGAAATTGAGTTAAGACTGAATGCATCCATCAAAATGTGGCAGGGTACTTACTGCTTTATACTTTTCCACCAAATTTTGAACAACTAAGTTATTCATAGAATTGTATGTCTGTTATATGCTGAAATAAACATTTAAAACACACTTTTTTGTAATTTTTTTTTTTTTTTTTTTTTTTTTTTACAAATTGTGCCATTCATTGTGTGTGGTTGCCTAGTGACAGAAACCTATGATGTTAATGCAGTCCACTCATCTTTTGGCTACTACTGCTTATGCTTCAGGATTGTCAGAGACTGTAGCTTGTGCCAGATGACATGAGCTGAAAGGCATGCAACATTGAGGACAGTTTAGGAGTGTTTTAGAAGCCTAATATACTGTATAAAGCCCGTAATCTATTTAAATATTCAAATATGTTTGCATTTAGATATAAATAGTCCCAGATATGTACAGTACATGTGTCTATGTTAAGAAGGGTTTCCTGGATTACCCTGAAAGCTCAGGATCACCTTTTACAGCTGCACAACTGGAAGCATGCTGACCTACTGTTGCACAGTGGGACTATGATTACACTGCTCAAGAAAAGAGGACCTTCAGTGCGTTGTGAGTCACATGGCTCACAAGACTCTCACAAGACCCCTCTGCCTCATTACATACTCAATAGGTAGCCCTGCATCCACATATTAGGGGATAAATCCATATATTCAGGGAACAAGGAAATCCTTGTCCTATTTTTTTAAATCAACCAACCCAAAAACTATTGATTTTTACCTTAAATCTTAAATGTATATTTATTTTATGTAGCATCACTAAGGGTATGTGAAAAACTATAAGGTTTGTACATATAACATTTTCTGCAGTACATTTTTGGGCTTTTTTGTGTATGTTTGGAACAAATGTAAAAAATTGATCTAATTTAAAGAGATATAGAGTGAGTTTATCTATTTTTGGGACAATACCTAAAATACTTTTCAACATCTAAACCCAACATATATTCATTCAAACAGTCTGGGATACATGAGACCATTCAATGAACCCTTCTGCTGTATGCTGTACAACTAAAACTTAGAACACTTGCAGGGAATAATATGGACTTTAGAAATTTGTGTGAACTCTGTAGGAGCCCTAAAAACAACAAGCAAACTCTTTTTTTTTTCCTTCAAAGGATTAGGCAGAGTCTAACACTATTCTACAAAACAACCCTGACACATAATAAGTATTTCATTTAACACTGGTTTGAGAAGCCATTACCTTGGCATGGACTAGACAGCTTTATTTAATCTACAAGCTGCCTTCTCTGTCCCCTTCCCAGACTGGCACAGCAGGTGCTTGTTCGTTCAATCTGCAGGGGCTGGCATTGGTTGAGAAATCTGATTATATCTGGAATCCTGAATAAACTGTCGATGAGCAAAGTTCAAACAGCTACCTATGTGTATCAGCACAGCGGACACAGATTTAGTCCTGCAAGAGAAAGCTGGCTTTAAGTATGCAAGGTCAATACACATTTTGTACAAAAAATTATATTTCTTATATATTTATTTTGCATGTTGTTCCTCCATCAAGTCACCCAAATTTGTGTCATTTGATCCACTGAGAGAAGATCATATCTTTGTAATCTACCACTCTTACTGGAACATTCTCGTTGAGGATTCAAGTGGTCTTTTTATTTTCAGATTCTAAAAGATCTAGAAAGTCAGAGGTCAATGTATATTGAGTGACTTCTGGATACACGCCCATGCTTTGGAGTTAAGTTCCAGGAACAATAACCAGGAACTATGAATGCTTAGCCTGATCAGCAGGCTGGCTTTGGCCATGTTGATGGCATAGTGGGTAGAAAGGAGTGGGTAGAACTGGATTTCTAAGGGGAGGCTAAGAGGGTCAGTTGAAAAAGATTGCAACCAATCAGTTAAGTATGTGATACAAAACCTCTTTTTTATGAGGAAAATCTCTAACAGCAGCCATTTTTTTTATTTTTAAGCTGTATCCAGGTAATTCAGAACATAATAAAGAGCATCATTAAAACATTGCTCTGTTGAAGCTGCAGCCTTGACTGTTATGGTTATAGGAAAGTGCCGTTGCACTATGGGGCTGCCTCCTGTATTGTCTTTGGCCCAGTCTGTTTCACACTGGAGAGTCTGAGCCTAAACAGACTGATTTACACAGAGTGTAGGTCATTCTGGTCCGCCACGCTAATGAATGCTGCCTGTCTACACTTTAGACTTAGACTTTTTATTGTCATTTTGTATGCACAGAGTGCATACAGAACGAAATTTCGTTGCATACAGCTTATG
>JAUZNJ010030851.1:0-35468 GCA_034780135.1 Jordanella pulchra | reverse complement strand
AACAATGAAAAAACAAAAATCCATGTCCCTATTCATGCAAGAACCTGCAAGAATGAATGATTTGAGGCCTTCCTTATTAATCTTAAAGACGAATCAGAGTAATGTCGGGTAAAGATTTAGAAAACCTTACGATGGGAATTTGACCACAAATTATTGCAAAAATGGTACAATACACAGAGAGAACTTCAGATTCAGATTTTCCAGGCAATACAATCCCAAGGGCACCTTTTGTAGCCTCACTTTGCATTTCAAAGCATTCAAACTACAAAAGAATGTCTTCAAGGTTGTATGAAATGTTAGCAACAGGATCAGCCCATAAGGGGAACTTCACAGCAGGACTAAGAGCTCATGTGTAGCCAGAGAGAAAGAAGAGAAACTTTCAGCTGGAGGCCTTTATTACATGTCCACTCTTCTAGATACTTATAATCATACCAAAATCAGACCATCCATCTACAGTCACTCCAATTCTCACCAGTGTCACTCCTCTACTTCTTACTGTCACACATTTTCTTTCAATAGTTCGCATTGAACCCTTTTTCCAATTATATTGTCAAAATGACAGAAATAATACCAGAAAACACAACTAACTTGTGGTTTGAAAGACATCAGGAGGAAGAAAGAGACAGAAAAACTAGAACATGCTGGTTTATTAAAGTTCAGATATAGACAAAAGTGGTGAGCAGCGATAACTATCAGCTTCTGCAACCATCGCACTTCCATCTTCATACAGGTTAGAAGTTTGGCAAGTGAAGAACTGTTCTAAACGATGCTTTAAACACTGGATTACTGGGTATTCAAAAAGATGGAAACACCAATCAAATGCACTTTAAATGTGAGGAGAGTTCAACTCTTTGTCTTTGCTCTTAAATTGTTTTCAATTAGAAGATGTGAAGGCTGATCATCCTATGACCACACATATGCTGATAGTTAGGAGAAAGAGTTGAAAAGACTTTCATTTGATAAGGAGGTTTTTGCTGGAAGAGTCTGGAATATTTCCCAAAATCCGATGGGTGTCTGAAACAGGTGATGGATCCACCTCAGCTCTACTCTGAGCCTCTCCTACATGGCTCAACTTAGCCTCCTAACCAAGGGGAGCAGCCGACCACGCTGTGGAGGGAGCTTTTTTCACTCCCTTGGTCATTACCTAGATTCCATGACCATAGAGGGCAGGAATGTAGACTGATTGGTACGATGAGAACGTCCCCTTTACCTTAGCTCCACATTACGACAACAGACGGAAAAATCTGTCTGTCACTCACTAGCTTCATTTTACCCTCATTCATAAACAGGACACAAGATTCGTAAAACTCCTACTGAGGCAAGAACTCTGCTTCAACCTGTAGACAAGCCCCCCTTTTCCAATTGAGAACCAAAGACTTTGACTTGGAGGAGCTGCTCTTCATCCTGGCCGCTTTGCACTAAGCTGCAAACCACCCCAGTTCATCCTGTAGGTCGTGGCTGGAAGGAACCAGCAGAAGCTCCCCAAACCCGACCACCTCCAGCACTTGCCTGGATATAGAAATCCTGTCTATTAAAGCTGTGAACAGTACCAGTGACAGAGAACATGCACCAGGAACAGGTCTGAATGAATGCCAGCAATGAAAACCAGATTCCTGCTCTGTCTGTACAGATACTAGAAGGGCCCTGGTAAAGGGCCTCGAATCTGTACTCCTGGAGCGACTCCTCGCACAGGGCACCATGTGGGACATGTTTCCACATGGGCCTCCGAAACAGTATTGTAGTCTAGACAACCTAACATGAGACCAAGTCGAGACCAAAACCAGAGAATATCAAGACAGAAAAGAACAAGACTTAGGGGCTGAGATCAAATTGAGACCAAAACCAAGGAAGGACTGAGACCAAGTCAAAACCAAGACCAGAGTCCCACATAGATTGATCAAAAGTCCTTTTCAAATTCCCATAAAATACCACGATAACATAGCTGGGTTGTGCGGGTGGCGCAGTGGTTAGCGCACACAACCCATGTATGGAGGCCTTAGTCCTCGACGCGGACGACCCAGGTTTGAATCCGGCTTGTGGTCCTTTGCCGCATGTCTCTCCCGCTCTCTCAAACCCCCTTCCCTGTCAGCCTAATGTCTGAAAAAAAAACGAGCCACTAGTGCCATAAAACTCAAAATAAATAAATAAATAGCTGAGTAGCTTCATAAACTCAAGGAAGTTGCAAATGTGGGAAGGGGATGGAGTCTGGGCGAATAAGTTACTGCAGTAACAAAACATATTATTAGCAATTAGTATGCTAATCCTTGGAAGTAAAATCATTAAATTTTAAAGCAGAAAAAAGTCAAAGGTATTAACAAACACATTTCTTTATGTTTCCAGGGTTTTGGTCTTGACTGGTTTTGAAATAAAATTCAGAGTCCTCCATGTTTGACACTTGGGACCAAGAAGACCAGTTGCTCTCACAGATAACAGATCAGACATAGCGCTAACTCCAGCGCGATCAATTTCTAGCTTCTAGAACCTTGAACAGGTGCTGAAATGTCTGCACAAAAAAAACAAAAAAACAAAGTGAAATCCGGTTCCCCTCAATTTAAGCTAATTAAAGACATCTGATTGGAGCATCTCCACTTTCTGTGTAAAGAAGAGTTAATTGTGAACATAATTTTGTGCATTTATAGAGCAGAAATGTTACAATGTAAAGTACTGGGTGCAAATGGATGAACGAGAAACACACGGTGAAGGTCTTTGCAGGATCAGGGATTAAAGTGGGATTCATGAGTGGGGACTATTTAATATACAATGCTTCAGGCAGTGAACTAGCCCTTGCACTAATATTGCAATTCAACCTGAAGAAGCAGAGGACATAGAATAAAAACATAGAAAGGTCAATATTTCAGTAAATATTATTGACAAACACAAACAAAAACTCAGCTGCTTTAACATATAAAAATACCCGATGGAAGATGCTTCTCCCTGAACCAGCTGGAGACGGTTGCCATAGCAGCAGCTCCATTGAGTTGACTGTGTGAATGCATCATCCTGACCCTGCAGGTAGCAGAGCCGACGTCATCTGTTCCCTGGACCAATAGGAAGTAGACTGCGCTCTCACCTTTCACCTCTACATCAGGCACTACAGGACAATATATATAGAGAGGGTCAAATCAGAGGAAAAAATGTTTTGGATATTTACAAAGTAATCTCCTTCTTTGAATTGTTAAATAGGCAGGCTCAGTTCTGGTTCTCTAACTCTTTTTATAACATTTTCTGTAAAAAAAAATTAAATATACTCAAGGTGGAAGTGACAGTAATCATTCACTTCAAACTTTATTCTTACAATTTCAAGACATGGTAGGCATTTTTGTTTTATTTTCCACAATAATTCAGTATATCACCTTCCAAGGCTGCATCCAGACTAAAGTGCCTCAATAATTCAGTGTAGTTGCTACTGCTGGTTTAAGAAGATGACGCAGCACATCCCAGGTGCTGAAAGTCATTTATTTCGCAGCTTATAAACCCAAAGTCATACCAAGAAAGGACTTTGGTGAGCGGGATAAACACTCTTTCCAGCGATGGGAGCTTAATTGGCTGGCTGGAGGCAGGGCGATGGGAGTGATTGAACAGGACAGGCTGAACAAAGCTCCAACCTGAAACAAATACATTAAAAATAAATAAATGGCAAGTTGGCTTTGAATGGTAGCTGCAATGCATTTCACTAATCATTTTCTGAGTTTTACCAATGCATTTTAATGCAATTAGAATAAATCTTTCGAGGGTTTGTATGAGTACGTAACGAGCAGTGAGAAGTACCTTTCCCTGAAGAGCCCTCAGCTGGTCTAAGAGAAGTTTGGCTTTGAGTGACTTCCTAGACAGGCCTCTTTTTGTTTGTTGTAAAGGAACGGCACACAGTCACTTCACTTTAGTCATATTTAAACACTGGACAGCAGTAAACTGACATATACAGCCATGTGTGGTTATCAGGGTCACAGCTTTCTGTGACAAAATGAGATCATGTTGAAATGTCTGACTGGGTTCCATGACAAAGATGCAAAACACAACAAATTATGATTGTATTCATTTTTGATCGAATTGGTCCTTTTTGACGCATGTGTGTAAACTTAAGGTAGTAATTTGACTTCTTACTGAAACAAATTAAGATAGCTAATAAGGAAATAATTAGACGCTGAATTAAAAGTGAGCTATTTTATAAATAACAGCGACCCCCATCCTAAAACAAGTTGTTCGAAAAAAAGATGGAGCAAAGACACATTAAGCCAGGAGGAGTAACATAGGAAGGAAAGGCAACTCATTTCTGACCCAGTGCACTACTATCTATTATCTGTGTATGGATTGAAAATAATTGACAATATTAAGTTTTAAATAAATCATATCTCAGTTGATTTAGGAACTAAGCAGAATATTAGAGGAAAACATTCAAATATTTTTTTAGTCCTGATCTGTGAAGGATTTTATATACATATATGGGCTGTCCTGTACCATGTAGGGAGATTGCATGTCAAAAATGTAGATTTCCTGAGCACAGATATGCAGCTAAACAAATTCAATAGAAAGGATACAACTCAAAGTGAGTATTTGACATCAGGAAGGTGGGCAGGTTTGAAAGATCAACCAGCTGAACCATGTCTAAAACTGGAGCATAGTAATGGAAGACCTGCAAAGCAAATCAGACAGAGGATAAGTGGGATGAAAATCAGAAAAAAATACAAACAAAAGAACAACAGATGCATAAATTCCAGTAAGCAGATTAAGGGCATGTTACACTTAAATTTGGGGTAATTCTCACTCTCCTAGAGCCTAGCATAAACAGTTGTTTTATAGCCTCTGACTTTTCACCATCTGCTTCAGACGGCTTTAAGAAGAACCTCGAGATTCACAGTCTCCCAAGGGACCAGCTGGTTAGTGTCTCTAACTGGGTGACATGTTTCCATAGCTACTATAATATCAGGCGATAGTCCAGGTTTATGGCCTTACTAAAGTCCTGACAGACCCATGCTCTTACCTCCTCATTCCAGAGTCTTTGAGTGAGTTAAAACAGACTCAAATAAATTCAGACAGTATCTCTAAAACTCCTGCAACTGGTCTCTGTCACCAGCAGTGAAGATGTACTTTACCCCTAATGCGATTTTCAGCAGCTAGAAATGAACCTGCTAAAGCCTTCTACCTCCAAATTCACCTCAAATCACCATCTACAGGAGGTGAGTCCACATGAGGCAAAGTGATGTAAATCAGTTTAACCACAGATTTAAGTTGTGAGAACAGCAAAGGAGTAAAAGTTTTGGAAAAAAAAAAAAAACAAAACAAAAAAAACACACAAAATTCCCATAATGTCACTTTAAAGGAATTATGGAAACAAAATCTTTCCTGCCCCAGAAAAGTCAACAAACAGTATGCGAGTGCTTGTGTGCAGGTTATTTTAGAGTCATTTTCCCAATAGTGCTTAGACAGGATTGCTGTTACGGTTCCTTTTTTTTTAATGCCAAAACAATCTTTGCCATCTGTTTCTGTGTACAGGATACTGATGAGATCACAGACACATGCTTACTGTTTTATTCTCCACGGACAGGTAAAAAAGCTGCAAACACCTAGACACATCTAAACCATGGAACATGCCATCTATCACACACTGCACAAGAAGCAAAAAAAAATAAACACGCATGAACAAATTAATACCAACACTCCTTCCGTAGATTAATAGTCATATTAAGAGAAGTTATGCACTCCATTTTAAATCTTCATTTCGAGCGTCTTTACTGCTAATCTAATGAATAAAACAGACCGATCGCTTCTCTCCGTACACAGATAGCTAAACATTAGTCTGTAGATTCTAAGGGAAAGCTCCTCTTCTCTCATTTTCATTGTTGGTACTTATTAATCCATATAAGAAAGCCATTACTGCACTGTACAAGGTTTAGAATGTAATTTTACACAACACTATTCCTATATAATAAAAACAACTAACAAATAAAGCTCTTTAAAAGTTAAAACTGTTCATAGACAACAGACATTAGGAACATATTGGCAATGTGCTACAACAATAATAGTCCTGCCTAATGAGTTTGACCAAATCTCTGCAGATGCAGCTCCTGTCTGAGCTGGTAGAAAAATGAAATGTGGATAAGAGTTGGATTTTAATGAGAAGTAAAAACATTTCTATGCGTTTCTCAAGACAGATTTACTCTCAATGCTTTGTATCAGAAGTTGCATCTTATTGCTCACATTGAGACTTGTCATTGTACGGTTATCTAAGGTGCAGGTGCTTGAGTCATAACCTGTGTTTATGATGCTGTGACGTATCACTCAAAAGGGAATGCAGGCATTTATTGGGTCTATTTAAGCATATTTAGTTTGTAAAGTAACTAAAACTGTATATTTAGATCCAACAATTACTGTTTATTTAAGCAGACACTAAAGATGCTCAAACAGATGCCCACTTGCTTTTGTATGTACGGCCAAAGGAAATTTTTTTTTATGAACTGGAGTCAATAACTTTAACCTTTCAAAGCTGAGCAAACAAAAGTTTCTCATTAAATCTTCAACAAGTAATTAAAAAAAATTATTAAATGTCTTAAAAAAGTTTCATTTGAGCAGCTAATTAAATATATTCCACTGATGGAGTGAATATTTTGTCTGCCAAAACACAATAATTATATATAAACTATACTAGAAATAAGATAAAGATGTTTTTCTTTTTTTTAAATAAAAAAAAAAATATTCAATTGACAGATCCTTTCACTTACCAGCTGAAATCAAGCACACACTTATTTCATGTATTTATGTAGTATAGTCTTATCTTCAGTTCACTCTGATTATTACTAAAAGACAAGCATGACTTTTAATCGCTTTCAAATGTAGGAACAAATGTGCATTGACTAAAAAAATAATAATACAACGAAAACTGTGGCAGAAAATCTGAGAGAGCAAACAAAAAGTGATGGAAGAATAGTATGAATAAGACCCCGCAGACAAATGGTCTGAATGTATGTAATAAAAATGTAATTTTATGGCTGAATGGCCGTGAGGGAGAGTAGGGGTCAGTCCGCTTTTTCTTTTCTTAGATAAAAGCGATTTGATTCGACTGCCTGAATGTTACAGGTTCCAGTGTGCGTTTAAAGGACAACAGGAAAGTGACCATTTTGACCTCATCTCCTTGTAGCCATCAGAAACCGTTAGGAGAGAGAAGGGCAGAGACTCCACTCTACTAAACACATGGGAGGTAAGATCAAAAATAAGTGGGGTCCTAAGAAAGAGATGGAACTAGAAGTCAGTATATCTGCTGGTCCCAATATGAAAACCTTTCCCAAACTACAGGGAAACATACAAAAACGCTAGAAAAACAAAATATGTCCACAGAAACCAAGATGGAAGTTCAGGCCTTAATGCATGCATGATGAAAATGAATAAATAAAATTAGGTCTAAAAACAAAGAAACAGAGTAAAAAAACATGACATTAAAGCTTCTATTCAGTGTTATCCTGGCTCTATCCATAACCACATCAGGGTTAAAAAAGGTCAGCAAGGCAGAAATTTGGTTTTGAGAGACTTACCTCAGAGTTTAGTTTGTTATCTGTGGTAGGAGCTTGGAAGAGACTAGAGTCTGATATCTGATTCACGGTAGAGCGCAGGGAAAAGCCATCAAAGCGAAGTTCAGATACATACTGAGGCAAATACACAAGGGAAGAAAGAAAATGTGAAATTACTAACAAGCTTCTACTATGCATAACTCCAGTTGGAAATTAACTGCTGTTCAAAAAAAGATTACATAAACACAATCCAATCCTGCTTAAATTATTTTTAATCAAGGGATTTTTTTTCTTTTTTAACATTAGTATTTGCTAAGAAGAAAAAGCAATGTTATACAATTACCACATGACGCCAGAGTTCAGTCGTGGGTTTACAAAGACCAATACATACACAGATAAGAGCTGCAGTACAAGGTGCTAAATAATTGTTCTTTCTTTAAAAGCTTTCTGTAAAGACTTCTGTGCTTTCTCCAGCTATGAACCTTCAGCACGTGGCAGCTGGAGCCCACTTACTTCAGAAGGAACCAACTCAGAAAAGGTCACTTTAGTGAAGGAGAAGCAGGATGCTTGCCTCAGCAGACTCTCAGCTAAACCAACAGAAATGGAAAAGAAAAAAGAAAACGTCTCCTGCATGCAACTGAATCACCGTTACATGGGGATATGGATGAGTCATCTATAGCAATTTAAACTCTGATGCATGAACTCTGTTTATAATGTTACAATGCTGGTAATTACTGGTAATAACAAAGGATACTTGGCATCTAAAGGTACAACGGGGTTTTTGTAAAACAGCCAGAGTGGACACAAATGACTCAAAAGGTTTCTATCAGGCCTGCCTAGACACCAAGTTCCTAATAATGCACGGTGCAGGTAGTAAAGGACCAATGTATCTACGCCTCGACTTCTCAAAGCTTTCATGGCTGCAAGTAGTCCTTATTTGTATTTATGTATGTATATAACCTCTACTTTTACAGCTAGACCTCACTGAGATTAAAACTACTTTTCAAGAGAGACCTTTGCAGCACTGTCATAAATTGTGCACCAAGTGTCTTAATTACAACCGTATTTCAATACAATTACAGGCACACTAAATTAATGAATTAGATCCTTCACATTTTTTAACCAAAATGTGTTTTGCCATATATTAGAGGCTAATTGAAATGACAGAAAGCAATTCAAGTTTTCCAATCAAATCCAGGTGCCTGAGTCCCAGAGTAAGGATGGGGTACGAATGGATAAACCGCTCAGGGAATGTTGCTTAATCAGATCAAATTTCTAATGAGTCTGTGAAACATTTTTTAGTTCCTGAACAAGAATTGTATTAAGAAACCATTGATGTTAAAGATCAAAGAAAATTACATTTAATAGATAGTTTGAAAGTGAACGTATAAGATAAAAGAATTAATGTTAGAAGCAGCTGATTGAACAATTAAAGTGCTGTTCTAGTGCAGAAAGTTATGAATACAACTATATTTAAATGGTGTTTAAAATCATATTAAAAGTACTTTCTTTATGCAGATGGGTGCATGAATGCATCACACCTGCTACAGTGTATTCACACCTTAGTGGTGTTTCTGTAGTGATAAAATCCCACAGAGATTGGGGTTGATTCAATGCTACAGGCTGTGAGATTTGGACAGTGGTGCCTACATTTAAAAGGTAACTAAATTAGTTGAGTATAAAGCAAACTTTCTTCATCAACTGACTGAATAACTTCAGTGTTTCCTATACTGAAAATAAACATTTTTCTACAGCAAGTGAATTAAAATAAGGAGCAAAACCTTATCTCCAAGTCCTGAACACTTAAATATCTTTTCACACTTGTACCTCGATGAAGCAGAACTGTCAACTCCCCTGAGCTTTGTTTGGAGTGATCCTTAGTGAATAATTCTGCCAGGCTGTGTTGGTCCAGGCCAGGCAGAGGCAGCTCTGCCAGCGTAGTGCTGGCAACACTGAGATATTTCCCATGACCTCCAGAGAACCTGCAGTGATTACTCCAGATTCATTCAGCAGCAGCAAAAAGACCACTGGCCTCCCGAGGGAGACACATACACACACGCACAAAAAAGACGAGGACATGTAAAATTTTACCCCGTGGTTTGAACTACATGAATAATTTGGTATTAAAAGGGCACATCAACTAAATCAAAAAAAAAAAAAGTTAGTCCTGGTTTATAAAAATCTTTATTAATAGGAACTGTGAGTACCTCTCTTCACAGAGCCATGAAAGCGTGTTTTTTTTACCTTATAACCATCTTATTTGAACACATTTAAGTGTTAATGGTCAGAAAACAAAATGCAAAATCCTCCAAAAAATTACCTCAATACAGACTGCAGCTTAAAGACATTTTATTTATTCATAATAAAGCTGTCCACATCAATCTGAACCTATGTAAACATGGACTTGGTGCCTAAATCTAACAAAAATTACACGAGGGTTTGTGAAATCTGACAGTTTTCTTTGCAAAGTGGTTAATTAGCCACATTGGAAAGTTTTTCAACAAACAAGTCCTGTTCAGAGTCCTGCTACAGCTTCTGTGAGATTTACAGTTGTGGTCAATAGTTTACATACACTTGTAAAAAACATAATGTCATGGCTGTCTTGAGTTTCCACAGTTTGGTCACATTTTCAGCAGACCCATAATAAATTTATGAAAGAACCAAACTTTATGAATGTTTTTTGTGACAAACAAGTATGTGTTCCGATCACTCTATCACAGAAAAATAAGACTTGTAGAACTTATTGGAAACTAAAGACAGCCGTGACATTATGTTTTTTTACAAGTGTATGTAAACTTTTGACCATAACTGTAAGTGAACCATTTCCAAAGACTGCATTTGGAAACTTATCCATGAAGTTGTTGAACTTGTTGTTGTGGTCTGCAGTGCTTCAGCAGAGCTGGGTTCTTTATTGACATCCTGGATAAATGGTCACCGTGTTGCTGGAGCCGTTTTTTAGAGAAATGTTTCCTTTGTTACATTTTAACTCCATCTGTGAATAACTGTTCTCACAGTGGGTGAGAGAAATCCAAAGTCCTAACTAACCCCTAATCAGCCAAATAGATGTCATTGATTTGTTTCTCATCTTGAATTCCATTAGATTTGATGCCTTAACTTTTAAATTCATTTAGCTTAGTTAATGCTGTCAGATTCTATTGAGGGACAAGTTAGGTAAACATTAAGATGTGGCTAATGAAACGTAACCAAACTGAATTAATGACACTTAGTTCTTCACATAACAAAGGAATCTGTTTTTTCTAAAAGGGATTTTTTTGTTTCTTTTTTCTTTATTAAATCAATCTTTTTTTTAAATGTGTTTTATGCTGTGTTTTGCTATGATAACAGCAAAAATATAAAAACAAATCTACATGGGGCTAAATACCTTTCTTTAGCTAAAACAAGTGAAGAAAATATTCAATATCATCTATTTTTATTTGTAAAAACGTCAAATAGTTTGATCCTGTGTCTTGATCTGTGTAGTACTTTTCCACAAAGGAAAGACAAGAATCCCACTGGCTTTAACTTTAGCTTACAACAAAACATATTTTCTATTTCTAGACTTAATCCTATGAATCTTCACGCTTCTTTGCAAAGAATTATATTAAAAAAAACATTGTAAATTCTTCTCTCTAGTGTGGATTTATGCACATGGTTTTTAAGACATCCGCTCCTGGTGTGTGACAAACTACAAACACAAAACTGCTGAGATATGCAAAAATCATCTAAAGAAAACTTTTCTTCTCCTTTATCCAAACACCCCTTTTGGATACCTCAACCAGAGCTCTGAATCATTACCACCCTTCTCTGTTGTAGCACTTTATTTAAACACCAATTAAATAAGAAAAATGTGAAATGAATTGTTTTTATTTAAATCATTTAATGTTGCTATCTTACCATTTCTTAAACCCATGAAAAGGACACAAATTATGTTTTTTTTTTGTGAGCTTTTGTATGTTTTGCTTCCACATTTATGTGCTTTTCCCTTCAACAGGAAAAATAAGCATATATTTATGCAATGATTCACCATAGCTCTTTTATTCAGTAAAACCTGTAAGTATAA
Source organism: Jordanella pulchra (assembly GCA_034780135.1). Classification (NCBI taxonomy): domain Eukaryota; kingdom Metazoa; phylum Chordata; class Actinopteri; order Cyprinodontiformes; family Cyprinodontidae; genus Jordanella; species Jordanella pulchra. The sequence goes on along the minus strand of JAUZNJ010030851.1, from coordinate 23,909 downwards.
CTAAAAAACAAATGTGAAAAACATATGAAAAAAATCTTTGTCTCTTTTCCTCCTGTTTTAAAAAATAAAAATTAGTTTAGGTTTTCTTCTTTAGTCTGTTTCTTCTTTATATCATTGAATTTAATCATCTTTAAACCTCCTTCCCAACACCACCTGTTTACTGACTTTCTGATAAGTGCTATTGTTAAACACACCATCCCTCACCTTCTTTTCTCTGATAACCAGGCCTCCTCTCCACAGCTCTCTGTGATCGATGCAGCTGAACAGGTCAGCAGGTTCGATCAGACCAGCATCCAGAGAGGACGCCACCTTCTCCCACCTGGAATACAAGAAACAAGGCACCCTTATTGATTTGACTAAGCTTTAATATTTCAAGGCCTGATTTATCTCCACCAATCACAAATGATACGTTTATTTTCCAAGAGTTGTGTTTTTGTCAGTGAACTGAAACTTACCAAATACTATTGATTACTATACTATTGATTGATGAGACTATTGATTAATTAAGGCAAACAAGTAGCTTCATGTGCTCTTTCTTACTCATCTAACTCCCCCTAGTGGTAAAAGAGAGGTACAACTAATTCATTTGAGGGTCTACTCAAATCTAACATATGTTTATATTCATATTTACTTTTTCTGTAACACTTGTTAGGGTTTTTTTATGTATTTTTTTCTTGAGTTATCTCATGTTTTGTGTAAGTTTTGCCACCTCACCCTTTATTGCACAGTGTAACAATATTGATCTTTGCAGCATGCCAGCAGGCCATGTGTTTCAGGGCTCCAAGCAGAGGCAGCAGGTCTTTAACTGAAGGAGACTTCTCAGCTGAGGCCATGAGCAGAACATCTAGCAAGGCTTTTCCTAAGAGAGAGAAGAAAAGCAACTGTCAAAATGCTATTGCTATTATTGCACTTTTTCAAGCCAAATTTCAGTTGGAATAGTCTCAATGCTGAAACAACAGTCCTTTTTACAGTTGAAGCTATTTAAAAAGCTAAAACAGAAACCTTTAAAAGAAGAGAAGAAAAAAACGACCATGGGAAACCAAAAGGAAAGGCGCTCCAAAGTTATCACACAGCTGCAAATTATACAGCCAGAAACCACCAATCAGGGTGCAGCGATGGACTTAGACCTGAACCTTCAGAGGCACATAATGACAACAACAAAGTCGAAGTTGTATCATCTAGAAAAACATCACCAGGATTAAAGGACTTATGTCTCAGCAGGATATGAAATTCTAATTTCTGACTTTATCTTTAGTAGAACTTATTACTGCAGTGACGTCTTCAAGGATCTACAGAACAAGTCAATCAGACAGCTTGATCCAAAACGCTGCTGTCCACGTCCTCACTAAAACTAAGAAAGTGGAGCCCAGTTCTAAAGTTTTTACACTGGATATCTGTGTCTCAGAGAACACATTTTAAAAGACTTCTGTTAGTTTATAAATTACTGAATTGCTTCACTTCTAAATAAATAAGATTTGTTTTCGAACTTGAGAAGCGGCTTTAAATTCTTATGCTCCACTAATCTGAAACAAAATCCCTAAAAAGAAAAAAAAAAAACTGTAAAAGTGCCAAAACCCTAAGTTGCTTTAACTCAAGATGAAAAAACATACTTGTTTAGAGTGCCGTTTAACTTTGATTTCTAAACATAATCAGTTAAATTTAATTTAAGTTTCTACAAAACATGAGCAAAGCTTCCCTATGGAGAAAGCTGTTTTCAGTCACTTAATTGGGTTCTTTTGGTTTCAACTCATACCTCATGACCAAAAGAGGCAACAGAACACAGGCTGACCTGCAAACTAAGAGCTTAACTTTATGGCTCAGTTTTATCTTCATTACTGCAGAAGAGGCTAGAATCCTAGATCTTAAACCATCTTTACACTAAAGCTACAAACCACCAAGTTCCACCGTTTCAGCCTTACTCTTATAAAACCGTTGTTTGAACACAGCTTGAGCAGAAGTTTAGATTATTCATATTTGACAACTTTATTTTGTGGTAAATAACTTATTAGTAGTAAATATATTTTTTTTGTAATATGAGAAATTCTAAACAATGAGAAAAAAAAAACAAAAGACAATATGGAAGAGGCCTGTAAAACTTCTTCATAAAGAAACATAAGTAAAACACTTGGCTAATTCAGACATGCAGATATTTTTTCTATATTGTTATGCAAAGTAAACATGAAAGAAATTACGATTAATAAAAAGTAAAGAAACATGTTAATACAGAAGCAGCTTTGTGTGTTTTCAGGTTTACCTGGTGGAGGCAGCTTGTCTGTCAGCTGGTTAAGTCCATCCACAGCCTCTTCCAACAACCTGCTCGAAAAATGTCCTGGTAAATTATTGAATTTCTACTTTTATAATTACAAACAATCTAACTCAATGTTATTTTGTCTTTTTTAACAGATGTAAACCTTAACAACAAAACACACACATGTGTATGTTCTGTAAAAATACAATATACAAATAAGGAATATAAATTGAGCCCATACTCTCCCATTGCTGACAGGTCATCTTTGCCGTCTGCTGCCTCCTGGCTATCAAGAGAAGTCAGACATTGTTCAGGTGTAGTAAGGCTCTGCTCCTCCGAGTCACCTTTCTGCTGGTTTGTTCCCATCTCTTCCCAATCAGAGCTGCAAAACTGCAGAACAAGTGACAGAGATTTAAGGATAAAACTCATATTTTTAAGCACGAATCAGTTATCTAAATTCAGAAAAACCCAATGTTTCTCTGGGTTTTGTATGTGAACTTAACAGTAATTGTTTAAAACAGTAGAAATAAATTTCCATGCAGAAATGTTTTAAATGTCTCATTTTCTTACTTGTGCTGCCTTTCTGCACACCTGAACCGCAAAGTACCACCTTGGAGTTGTTGGGCTGCCACTAAGAGAACAAGCTGTGGAAACAAGAGAGACTGTGGTGTAAATACAACATATTTAATTGCATGATACCCACAGTTATAGATCGTTGTACCTGGAAAGTCAGAGTTCCGTGTTATTGACTCCTGCGCTGAAATCTCCAAGAGTCTTTTATAAATATCATGTATTGGCTCCAAACCTTAAAACAACAACAACACTCAGTGAAGCTTCTTAACAGAAAATCGGTTTGTTTAACAGCGAAACACAAAATCTGCTTCCTTTGTTAGAATGGAGTAAGCTATTAATTATGTCAGTGCTAACTGCATATATCTTTATCATTTCCAGTTAAGCTAAAACAAGAGTTATTTGATGCTAGATGCATTCAAAGGCTGAATTTGCAGCTTGACAAAAGAGATATTTTTTTATTTGTTATCTCTTCGATTAAAAAACCCAAACTGTAGCATATTTCACAACTACTCCCTGTTAAAATGGTGTCTAAAAAGATCTTTACGATCAACTTGCTAAATAACGTTTTATATTGCTGGGGGTTTACTATGTATCTCACACATCCACATATCTTAATTTTATACCTCTACCGCTAATCACTAAAAACTTACTTTTAACAGCCACGCCGAAGGCAGTAGTATAGCAACAGTTTTATTGCAATACACTCTTGTCTATTTATTTTTTACACATTTGGCTAGCTTAACACGGCTCACAATTGACTTCATCGAGGTAAATATAATCTATTTAAAAATAGAACTTACATTTATGATAGTCCGTACAGTGCTCATCACTTTGACAAAGGGATATGACCAAAACATAGCGGTCCATTTTATTTCAGTATAAAAAATATTTTAAACTGTTGCTTCTTTGCAGTGTTAGCAAACTTTCCCGCAACGTCAAATTTCCCACCAGTTCTTCTTCCTCATTTGGCTGTGACGTCAAAGGACAAAAAAAGCTCGCCTGCGCCCCCTAACGGCTCAAACCTACATGTTAACTACTGCCTTAAGTCAGCCAGGTTTAAATGTTTTATTACAATGTACTAAATGCTAGAAAAAAGGAATGTTGAACGAGAATGCTATAAACACAAAGTAAACTTGGCTTCAAATTGTTGTTTGAGAAACCAGGAATGTATTTTAATCAAGCTCATTTTGTTTTGTCAGACATATTGTATAAAGTATAAAACTCTGGAACTCCACAAGTTTGTTTTATCCTTAAGTATCCTTAACCTGAATAAAGTCCCACCCTCAAAAATTAAAATTTGTGTCAAATGTTTGTTAGTCTGTATAGCAACATTTTTCCTTTGTGTCGCTGTCTTTCGGAGGTCATCAAAGGTAAATCAGCACCAATCTTCTTTTATTATTTTTGAAATTATAGCTGCACATTTTCTTTCCCGCTGCACAAACCAGCATAAAAGCAATGAAATAAACTGATGGCAATTTTAGTTAATTATTTAAATGTGGCACAGGGGGCTGGTTGACGTTTGGTGACCTCTGGAAACATTAGTTAATGCATCTAAAATGATAACGACAGACAAAACTTTTTGCTACACAAACTGGCACAAAGTCAATTTTTAGATGCCAGATGGTGTGTTCATCTGTTAAAATGAATATATGCAACCGAACGCCCAATGGGAATGTGCAGTAATCTTACAGTGCAGAAAGAGACAGGTTTTTTATTTTAGTGTAAAATACACAAGCAACCATAGAACAAAAGAAAATGACCCTGAGAAGGTTTTAAGACAACAGATTGTCCTTATCCACAGATTTAGATAAATCCCGATCAGTCATAGTCTTAATGGAAATTCAGCAATATTCTCCATATTAAAAGGCCAGATTAGAACTTGCCAATCATTTTTCAGAGAAATGCCTTGCTGTCCGATGAACCCATAATAGAAGATAGGAAAAGGAGCCAAGCATGAAGAACACGAAATTTAAAAAAAAAAAAAAAAAAAAAAAAAAAAACACACACATACACAAAGAGGTAATATGTCCAAGAAGAAACCCCTGACATCCCTCTACCCAACGACAGCGCATTCATACACATTACACTAGTAAACAGAATTACATTGAACAGAAGTGAAATCTCTGTTTGATAACATACAATTCTTAAGAAATGAAACCATACTTGTGAATTATTAGTTTTTCGATTAGTTTCTACATTTATTTTGTACATCATACGACCCAAGTTCATGTAGCTACATTCTGCAATTATTTGCAATACTTTTTTTTTTGGGAAGTAGAATTAATGAGAAAAAAAACAGTCTTGATTATGAAAAGCGACCATTTAATACATTTATTTCTTTTTCTTAAAGCAACATGATGCTGAAATTTGAAGACTCCTAGTTGATCTCCACAGTTTGCTCCTGGATGTATACGATGTAGTGGTGTGTGTTTTCTCCCTGTGTGAGGACCGTCAGAGCATCCAGACCATGCCCGTCCTCTACCACCATCACCTGGTCGCCATGGAGACCGTCGTCTGCATTCACCACCATCAGCTGGTTGCTGCAGTCACCTACTTCCTGTTCCTCAGCCACCTGCAACTTCACCCACAGCTTTAGGTCGGTACAAGCTTAACTCAACATGCAGTTCCAGGCAAAGTGTAGGGATGATGTTTACCTGCTGGACTACAGCCACGGTGCCTGGAGCCATCGCTACCATGGAGGCTACAGCATTGTGAGTCTCTGAGCTCAGTTCAGCTATCTGCTGGACATTACCTGAAAAGAAGAGACGTAGAGGCTCTTTCGTCTTTACACAACCGTGGTTTCATACACAGTAACATGCTACCTTGATGAAAGCATTCAACCACAAGCCTAAATGTTTCTGCTGGGATGGATCAATACAAATAGTCATTTTCTTTTGTTTATTTTTATTTATTTTATTTATTTTTTGCAAAATAATCTGTATGCTGTGAGATTAGAAAAAAAACCTACATGAACAACTATCTTCAAATCTTAACTGATCCTCTAAAGCTATATTTGGCCATTCTAGCTAACAAATATCCTTTGATATGAACCATTTCACTGAAGGTCTGGTCATTGTTAAGTGTTGCTGTCTTTTTTAAAATCTTAGTTAAGTATTTAGTTTTTTTGAAGTTTGGAAAATCTTTTCTTCCAAGACAGACCAGATTTCATCTCCTGATTGTATAAAAACATCGGGAGTTTTTAACCAGGTGGATGCTTACTATTGCCTTTCCACCATACAGCGATTGCAGAGCAAAAAAAGTGACATTTTGGTTTAATCTGACCAAAGCACTTTTAATTAATATTGCAAACCACCGTAGGAAGAATCAGATATGTGCAACAATGTGTGTGCAGAAAAGAGTTTGGCTGAAGAAAGCAAGAGTTAAGCAAATTCAGCTACTTAATAACTTAATGCAATTTTGTGGCGGTTACCATTGTCCTCCAGGACTGCTAAAGATGCTTCAGTTAGATGTTCTACATTCTCTACAGAGACCAACTGAGCCTCCGTTTCCTCGGTCACCTGCACAGGCACACAAACATTAGAGTGAGTGGAAAAAAACATTAGATAATAGAAAGGACCAAGGAAGGATGCATGGTCGGGTGGAGAATTAGGCAGAAAAAAACATTCTTTAAGACACATTTCATTCACTTTCAGAACTGCATAGGCAGCCTGTTTTTTGTTGTTGTTGTTTCATCTGTGATATTACATTAGTTACCTCCCAGTTACCCTCCACCACTTTCAGATTGTGTTTGGTCTTCAGGTGACGAGTCAACTCCCACTTCGTTCCATAAACAAACTCACACTCAGGGCACTTCATCCCGCCTAAAACCAGGGATAGAAAATATACATCAAGTTAGACTGGATGCATTTTTAAGCACAGCCCTTACACATCTAGCATCCAAAGCGTTGTAGATTCCCCTTTTAATTTCATCTATAAAATGGATGAGATGCTGCCAAGTTGAAGCTCAGCTTTTGAGAAGAGGACAGATATGCTGACAGAGTTTGGAGGAACGGACCTTGCTGTTTCAGGGTTTCAGAGCTTGGCAGTCCAGGTCCAGCATTCTCATAGGTTTCCTCTGGATGCTTGATGTTGTAATGTCGCTTCAGAGCCCCAGCGATGTTACACGAATAGTGGCAGTGAGCGCAACGGTACGGCTACAAAGACACACCAAGAGGACGGTAATTAAAAGAAACAAAATGAAATTAAAGCCCAGCATTCTGACGGCTTATTCAACTGGTTTTTATCTTAAATGAACATTATAAATCTCAGTTGCTTCCAGTTACGGTATGAATCCCATTTGACAGATTAGTTGGTTTAGAAATTGTAATGTTTGCAAAATCTTATAATATGTTGAAATAAGTTTTGGGTTTTTTTTGTCTCTTTTTACAAAAAATAGATGTTGTGCAGGAAAATGAAAAATGTTAGAAGCAGTGTGTTTCCTACCTTAAACTTAGCATGCTGCTCCATGTGTCGGAGCAAGGAAGGTTTGAAGACCGACGTAAATGGACACTCTGAACATCGAAACCTCCTCCCTGTACAGACACACAATGTTTCCCACCTTAGATTATCACTGCTTTTTTTAAGGAGCTCCTCCATGTCATCAAACACTCAGTCATTCACAACCTACCCTCGTCCGTGTGGCTCAGGCTGTGGCTCTTCAGTGTCAGTTTGGATTTGAACTTTTTACCACACAGATCACAGAGGTGATGCTTTTCGCTGTTGTGTCGGTTCATGTGGGTCTTCAGGTTACTCCGATTGCAGCTGGAGTAGTTGCACACGCTGCAGATGTACGGCTTTAGACCTGAACCAGATTAACACACATATAGAGGATCTAGAATCAAACACATAAGCAGTATTTTCCTCATTGGCAGAACCGTTAAAGTTAAAAACAAAGAAAGGCTTTCTAATGTTTTCTACGTTATGGATTTAAAGAGAGTAAATATCTGTACTTACAGGCTTTGCAGGAGTATTCATAAGGGCATTAGTGATAAGTCAACACAACATAGTGGATAATTGTAAAGTAAAAGAAAGTAAACATAGCTTTTGAATTAGTTTACAAATAAAAAAATCTAAACAATGGTATCCATGTGCGTTCCTCCTGCTTTACTGTAAAGCCCCAAATTAAAATGTGTATATGAACTTCAGTTTGTCATACATCAGGTGAAATAAGTATTGAAAACACCACCATTTTTCTCAGTAACTACATTTATAGAGGTGCTATTGACAAGACGTTTTCACCAGATGTCTGTAACAATACACGCAATCCACATATACAAAGAATTCAAACCACAGAAGACCAGAAATTAAGTTATGTGTAATAATCTGGATTGGCACAGGGGAAAAGTACAAAAGACTTTGAAAGTTTGAGGCATCTCTTGTATGGAGAAATTAGTGTGTCTTTGACCCATCCTTCCACACAAACAGTCTTCAAATCTTGAAGGTTTCCTGGGCCTCTTCTATGAACTCTGATCTTTAGTTCATTCCATAGGTTTTCTATTGGATTTAGGTCAGGTGATTAGCTGGGCCGTTCTAGCAGCTTTATTTTTTTCTCTGAAACCAGTTAAGTTTCTTTGGTTGAGTGTTTGGGGTCATTGTCTTGCTGAAATGTCCACCCACATTTCATCTTCATCATCCTTGTACATGGCAGCAGATTTTTATCCAGAATGTCTCTGTGCATTTTTCCGTTCATCCTTCCTTCAACTATTTGAATCTTGCCAAACCATATGCTGAAAAACAGCCCTAGGCCATGATGTTCCCACCTCCAAACTTCACAGTTGGTGTTTTTTGGGGTGATGTGCAGTGCCACTTGACCTCCAAACATGATGTGTATTATGGCATCCAGAGAGTTCAGTTTTGGTCCGATCTGAACAGAATATATTCTCCCAGTGTTTCAAAGGCTTTTCTAAATGTTGTGCAGAAAACATTTAAGCGAGCTTCAACATGCTTTTTCTTCAGCAATGGAGTCTTGACAGTGAGCACGGATGCAGGCCATGGTGGTTGGGAGCATTACTTGTTTTCTTTGAAAAGGTTGTTCCTGCCAATTCCGGGTCATTCTGAAGCTTTCCATAAATGACACTCCTCTGTCAGGAATTTTGCGAGAATCACCTGGTCATGGTCGGTTTATGGGGAAACAATGTTCTTTCCCCTTCCAGATTATGGCCAACCAGAGCTCACAGGAACATTCAGAAGTTTAGAAACCCTTCTGTAACCAATGGCATTATCATAATACAATAACAACAAGGATGCAATAAGGTTGTGAAGGTCTTGAGAAAGTGCTTTACTTTTACCCACCATGAGATGAGATGTGATACCAGAGATACCTTTTTATAGGCCTGAACCAGCTGGTATTAATTTGCACTGATAAGGGGCAGAATTGCTTTCTAATTACTAAAAGATTTCAGCTGGTGTCTTGGCTTTCCATGCTTTTTTTGCACCACCCTTTATTCACGAGTTTATTCATTACTTTTTCCCTGTGCCATTCAAAATTATTCCACACTACTTAGTTTCTGTACATCTATTTGTTGATTTCTTTGTATGTGTGGATGGCATAGATTGTTACCAACATCTGGTTAAAATGTCATGTCAATAGCACCTCTATAAATATAGCTACTGAGAAAAATGGTGGTGTGTTCAATACTTATTTCACCCGATGTATAAAGTTCTAATAAACCACATTTGTACAACAATTGTAGTTGTAACATCAAAATATGGGAAAAAGGTCCAAAGCTACAAATATTTTACAAGTAGAAAGCGACCCTGATGGATAAGCAGCAAAAGATGGATGGACGTAATGAAAGGCTGACAATATTAGGAGATATATAAAGAGAGGAGAGTTTGTTCAATGTGTGCAGCCATTACTACAGATGAGGGTCAAAAAGAACACAGAGCAGCAGAAATGTCAGAAAGCTGCAGAGGTGTTAGAAACGCCATCGTCCTCTAAGACCTTCACTGACACCTGTGCTGGCAATCTGTGTGAAATCTTCAGCCACATCTCAACCAGAGAGCAGCTTGAACTTCAAGGTAAACAGCTCTTCAAGGTAAAAAGGGGAGGAAAACATCTGGTAAAAATTAACAAGCAAAATGAACAGCTGCTCAAGTCGAGGTATGAGAACAGTCTGAAGCACTCCATGGGAAGAGAAACACAGGAGGGCAAAGAAAAAAGAAAGTGCTGCATAGACTCTTTAGATCACATCTGGATTGTTTTTAACACCATACTTATTACCTGTGGAAGGCAGGTAGACAATGATCACAGACAGATGGAAGCTCAGCTGACAAATTAATGACACACAAGCTAAGCAGAATCACTGTTCTTGTTGCAATGTGTTTTATTTGTGTCATCATCACACCTTGATGGGCCCAGATGTGCTGCTGAAAGTCACTGCTGTTCTTCAGGAAGTAGGAGTCACAATAAGGGCACTTCTCTGCACGCTGCACCATCACTCCATGTCCTCCAGCAGGTACTTTATCTGTCAAATAAGAAGCATTTACTGGTCAACACACAGTTAGAAACAATTAAATGAAAAGACTCCAAACTTAAAAAAAAACGAGGACATTGTTGGACATTGCTTTTCTTTTTGTTTTCTTTTTCTGGGGATATTTTTTATTTCTTTCACCTGGGTGGGATGATTTAAGGTGGTGCTTTAATCTGTGCTGTGGGTAGCTGCATTGACAGATGGGACAAACGGCGCGCCTCTCCTGTAAATAACAAGCATAACGTGGCATCAAGACAATTTCAGAAAAACACTCCAAAATAGCCATAACTTTTGACCTTTATCACATTTTTTATGCGAATAACAGATTTTCTTTATTTTTCTTCTCATAAATAAAACCTTTTAGCATATATTTATATACAGCCCAGCCTGAATCAAAACTTTATAGAACTACCTTCTGCTACAATTTAAAGCTGCATTGGTGGCTGAAAATGTTCCCCACACTGATAATAGTTCATCTCAGACAGATTGTATAAGGAGCATCTCTTTTTAGAGCTTTCAACAGATTCTCAGTGGGACATACATCTGAACTGTGACTGAGTCAGTCTAATTAGATGGATATGATTTGGTCTAAACCTTGATAAAAATAAGAAATCTCCATCCCAGTGCAAAGGGTTCCATTGCCTCCTTACATTTCTCCTTCCTCATGCATTTAACTCCATTTATCCTCCTATTAACTTTGACCAGGCACTCCAAAGCATGATGCTGCCACTACCCTGTGTCACAGCAGTGATGGGTTGTTTAGAGAGCTGTGCAGAGAAGGTTTTCTTCTGCAAACACGGATCTGCAGTCTGATTTTTTTTAATAGTTGATATTTTCAAAAAAAAAACAAAGCATAGATTCTACTTGAGGTGGTTTAAAAAAGAAATTGGTGCGATACAAACGATCTCTCCCACCTGATCGTGCTGAGTCCTGATATGTGCTTGAAGCTTGTATTTGTCTGGTGTAGAGTATTTACAGCCAGGACTGGAACAAGGCAGCTGCACACCGCTGTGCTTCTGGATCTGGTGCCGCTTCAGCGAGCTCTTGGTGATGGAAGAGTAGCTGCACTTGGAGCAGTAATGCAAGTGCTCCTTGGTGTGTGTGCGGACATGGACGTTGTAGTGAACTTTGTACCAGAAAAGTTTACCTTTGAGGGAGAACAAATTGGATTTAAAGTAGCAAGCAGCACAATCTATAAACAGAGAACAACAAATAATAACCACTATGGTCTCACCACAATATTGACATTCCAGGTTTCCGTACATTTTCCTGAGCTCCTGATAGGTCTCCATATTTAAGCAAGTTTTCTGAAGAGATGAAACCACCTCTTGGAAAGCACTCTGATAGAAAAAAACAACACAGTCACGGAGGAAACAGAGAGAGAAATGTCAAAACTAGACTAAACAGGGCGACGAACTACACTTGTGTGAGCCAACAAAAATCATAGAGGGCGTTTATAATGATTTAGCTGGTTTCTTTTGGAGAAATACCAACAAAGTCCTGTGTATTCTTCTACTTCCAGTTTCATTAAAAAGGTTTTAGGTTTTGCAAATTTATGCAATATCTCCATTTAGATATTCCATTACCTTGTTCAATCATTCTTATTCGAATATGAAATATTAATCATGTAACCTTTACATAACATATCTCAGTTTATCTACAAATGAATCTTCTGTTTTGTATTGAAAATCAACTTGCAGGAAAATGTTAAAAATATAGTGCAGCCTCTAAAGCTTCAGCCGCATACCATAGATGTTTTATTTATTTATTTTTTTAATATATAAAAATATTAAAACTGAGTTTTATCACAGTTGCGGTAAACTGTGGCCACTGTAGCTCTGAATGTACCTTCTCTGTTGGTGAAGTTTGGCTGTTTTCCATCGGGGAATTTGTTTCAACAGTGAACCCAGATAAGTTGGTCATTCCTGATGCTGAAGATGAAGCTGTGCCGCCGGCTGAAGATCTGCTCACAGCATCTGTTTCTGTGTTTTCTCCACTCCCTTCTTTTAGAGATGAGGCGTGGACGACCTCTGGTGATAAAGGTGAACGCGTTATCTCTGCTCCAGCTGTGTTGTGTAACCTTTCCTCAGCGGCTGCCTCATCACATCTCTCCTGGGAATCTTTCTGAGCTGCACCTCTGTTTAATCTTCCTTCTCCTCCTTTCTCCTCTTCTGTCACCACTGATTTGGTCTGTTCTTCCTCTTCTTCTTGCTGTTGCTTCTCGTCTTCAGTTGGATCCTTTTCGTCTCCCTTGAGGCCTCCTACATTTGTTCTGTTGCTGAAGGCCTCTTTAAGTGTCGCCTCCCTCTCTCTTTTCTCATCCTCCTCACTTCCTCCAGCCTCTTTCGGAGGAATTAGACAGTAGCTGATGTTGATGGAGTCGATAAAACTCTGCTCCATATCCAGCTCAGAGTGACTCTCCTCCAGGTGAGCCCTTAGCCTCTGTGAGCTGACCAGTTTTTTGTTGCACACGCTGCAGATGTACAGGAAGAGGTGCTTCCTAACATGGGCGGCTAGGGCAACCATCTTGGTTGCTTTGTGGTCACAGAGCAGGCAGGCGAAGGGCGGCTGTGGCCCGTGGATAAGCAGGTGGCGCTCACATTCTTGCTGGTTCTTGAAGCGCCGGTTGCAGGTAGGGCAGTGGTAGAGGAGCTGCCTGAGGCCCTGACGAGTCTTTAACCTGCAGAGTACAGACAGACGAATGGTAAGTGTGTGATTTAGAGATTGCTCTATTCTACCCTAAATGTGAACATTTGCCTGAATCTCTTAGTGTCCAACATGATTCTCTGTGAGATTTAGCAGAAATTCTGCTTTGCTCTGCGGATATTTATGTAAACAGCCACATAATCGAACAGTTAGAAATTATTTAAGGAGCTAGAAGTTATTTTTTATTTTTGCATGCAGGCCAGGGAAACCGATCACTATAAGACTCAAGGATAAAATCTGGTACTTCAACTGCTGATTTGGATAGATATCAGAAATACACTGGAAGATAACAAAATCATTATAAAAAATACACACAATATCAATAACTGGTGAAAAGTTTACATCCATCCATCATGGATGTCCATTCATCCATCTATAATCATGCATATATGTTAAATCAATGTGGGCTTTAAAATCCTACATTGAACATCTCTTTTTATCTAAATGGACTGAAGTTACATAAAACATTTATAAGGTGTCCAGAAATAACAAAACTACAGAAGCCCGAAGAGTGCAGTCAGCAGGGAAGCAGGTCTAACATCACAATTGAGATGCAAATTATAAAGCAACTTCCTTAATCCACACCCTGAAATCTAAATCTTTAGCTGCTAAAAGAAAGAAGCTGAAGATCCAAAACAGTGTGTTTGCTTAAAGGAGCCACAAAGAGTCTCTGAAACATAAGAAACAAACAAAAGTGAAACAGCTGCATGGGTTTAATGCACATCAATTAGAGATTTTAATCCAAAACCAAACCCAACCTGAAGGTCTGTTTTAAACTTGCAGTGATATAAGAGCAGTGAACGTCAATAATGAAAAAGGAGGATAAAGTTAAAGTTTAACTTTGTGTTATCATTTCCCCCTAAGAAATAACAGCCTTATTAAAATTTTAATTATCTCTTAAATACAAAAGTGTCCCCATTCACAAAGAAAATCCTTTGAAATCAATAAAGTATTTTTCAAATTAGGAGGACTAAACCTTAGCTGCTGGTAGGTCTGGAGAACAGCAGAATCCTTCAGATTGTGCTTTTTTTCCATGTGCTTAAGCAGGTTCTTCACGTCAGAGTATTTCTTCTCACAGAAGCCACAGTGCTGCTTCATCTTCAGGTGGACTCGCTCTATGTGAACCTGCATCAGCAGAAACAGAGAACTATTAGCAATCACTTAAAAATCTACATTAACTTCATCAGAAACAGGCTTGGATGATCTGACCAAATGAATGTGAAATTATAAAGTCAAATTCCAATGTTACACAACATTTCTGTCCATCTCACAAGCATCATGATGATACCACCTTAAGGTGTCCTGGGCTGAGGCAGCTGAAGTCGCAGTGCTCACAGCTGAACTTCTCCCCTGTGTGTTTCCTCAGGTGAACATTTAGGTTGGCTTTCAAAAAAAAGAAACAAATATCAGATCAAATAACAGCGTTTGTTTCTTCTCAGATACCAACCTGCTCCCCTTTCTTCCTCTAACCCAGTGAATTACCTTTGATGGCGGAGGCGTAGTCACAGTGCGGGCAGTGAAAGGGTTTCTCCCTGGTGTGTGTTCTGAGATGGGCGACCAATGAATGCCTGAACTTAAAGATCTTATTGCAAAACTCGCAGGCGAAGATCTTCAGCTTGCTCTGGGGTAAACTGGAACAAAGACAGAGGTTATATTTGTGATGTTGCAGGAACAGTGTTTTATCTAACTTTATAACTGCTTTATGCAGCAACAGCAATTCAATCTTTCACATACAAATAAGCAGTGGTATTTTTAAAAAGTTAAGAGTTTGAACTTCAAAATATAGATTTGGAAAGATAATGTATTATCTCTTACTTTGCAGCTTCTTGTTTGATGGAATATTCCTGGAATCCTTTGTTGGTTGAAGCTGTTTTCGGTGAATTCACATTAGAACTGTGAGGAGAAGAAAGCATCATATCTGTAGTAGAAACAACCCACACAATCGAAACCGTTCATTTCTTTCCAATTTATGTTAACAAAAACATGATTCAAGGTAAAATTGATTAAAATTACTGACAGATTAATTAATTAATTAATTAAATATTAATTGTAATCCTGGATTTGTGTCTATTCTTCCAGTTTTTGTAACCCCCAGTTATGGTTTGCACCTGAAACAAGAGAAAAGAGACATTTTTTACTTACCTCGGCTCATCTTCAGTTGTCAAGACATTTTCGCAGGCTGTAACTTCCCTTGAGAGGCCCTGATCACACAAAGTATTCTGTTAAAACTTTTATTAATCATGTATTATTGATCAAAGATGTCAGGGTGTCGGGGCCACCCAGACTACATATAGTTTTATCAAGAGAGCAAAGATAAAAAAACAGAATACAACTGACATGGCTTAAAATTAACAATGGGTTGAGGTTTTATGTTTTTATCATTTTTGTACTGGAGACTAGAATAAAAGAATCCTGTAAGTGACCAACCTTAATTATTTTGTATCTAAATGAAGCTAGAGCAAAGTAATGATTGCTTTTACATAAATGGTGCCCTGGTTGACCTCTTCATTACATATTTTGAACTTTACATGATCAAACACAAACAAAATGAATTGGACAACAACAAAGTTAACTTTTTGTTTGTTATCCGATAAAATCATCCCCCCCACAGTCCTCCCTAGAATATACCATCACATAAACTGCAGCTGACAGTTAATCTGCTCACCTGATGTTGCGTTTGGACAGCTGCAGACTCTGTTTCTGCTGAAATATCTTCTACTGGCACCATTTTACAAACACCTGCTGAAATGAAATTGATGTCATTTCCTTTCTAAAAATGGGTTTTGTGGTCAAAATAGCATATTAATGAAAAATAATGATCTTTAAGTTCAACCTGGAAGTATTTCATCTTCTGTCAGAACGACACTAATGACAGATTTTTTCTGTCCTGCTGTTTTTCCTTTTTCGCTCCAAACATCTTTGGCTTTTGAGGGCTTAGAGCTGCTGGTATCTAAATGTGGGAAAAAAATATACATTTATAGTTTCCTTTGAAAATTAGGAACTAGAAAAGTGTCTCTCAGTGTTCTTCATTTACCTCTTTGTTTTTTGAGTTCAACTCTTGTTGGTTTTTGTTTTGTCTGGTTTGAATCGTCTCCTTGGAAACCTTCCCTTTCTTCTGCATCACAAGTCCTTCCTAAAAAAAATTGTTTATTGCTCTAATTTAACATTATATCCTCATTAATCTTTAGTTTTCTTTAACATTTGTGGGAAATCTGGACTGTTAAAGAAGCAACATTTATACAGCTTAAATATTCAGTTGTACACTCTGTCCCCACCGTTCTCTCGGTCATCCTCCTCCTCGTCTTCATCCCTGAGGCAGATGTGTTTGAGGATCTGTCGTTTGTTGCTGAATGTGCGATGGCAGTCTCTGCATTCGAGCCCTAACACCCCATCCTGGCTGTCACCTTAACAGAAAGGAAATTAACCCAATCAGAGGGCAATGAGAACAGCATATTTAAACACTAAATATATCCATTTTATCAGAACTATTTGGGCCAAACCTGGATTAAAAATGACAAAACTCTGAGTTATATTCAAATCAGTACCATCTTTGACTGAATCGCACTGCTGCTCTCCATTCTCGATTCTTGGTTCTTCTCTCTTCTCTGCACTCTGGGTTGCATCACTTTCTGCCAAGTCCCTCTTCAGCTTCTTGGTAGAACCTTTCGGTCTCCCTCGTTTCCTCTTTACTGGACACTCTGAGAGTCAGTAGCAGACAGAATATAAGCTGCATTTCAGGTTGAGAACTTTCTATTTCTTGTGTCTCATTTATTTCAACCTTGATTTGATCTTGATTCATGTGTGAGAAAACTTGTAGGTGCAGAACCATGGTACTTTTACCTGACAGCTTCTCCGCAGGCTCAGTTATAAGTGGTGCCAGTGTAGAAATGATGCTACCTGGAGACTCATATTCAGGGTGATTCTGGGTACAGTGGGCCAGTAGCTGGGAGCGACTGGGAGAGAACAGGTTGCAAAGGCGGCACATGAAGACAGAACCAGCTGGATAACCAGAGATAAGAAATAAATAAGGTAGAAGTTACAGAGGTCAACACGGGAATAAAACAAGTGCAAGAAAATCATACACGAATAGGTTAGATTTTTTTAAAAATAAAAATAAAAAGCTTATATTAGGGGAATTTGTTTTATTTAGCCCAACTGAGTCAACTCTCGTACTGCTGGGACAACAGCTTTGCAAAAAAGGCAGATTTAGTCAGACTATACATCCTTTCTTAGGGTCCTCATAGTAAACCCCTCCTTTGCAGGTTTTTTTTTCAGGATATGTATTCCGTTAACCCATATTGCCATCAACATAGCTTCCCTGCCCCTGCAGAAAAAAAGGATGTCAAATTTCAAAAGGCCACCACTATCTGGGGCTGGGTGACAATCCCATGAATTATTCTTGGAACATCTTCTTTTTCCTTGTAGTTCCAAAGCAGTTATTTGGCTTCAATATTGATCTAAGTCTGTCACGTTATGTTTATGTATAATCAAAACTAACAAAACAGTTCATTGTGGAATATCACTGCAAACAGTTTGTGTGTTATATTTTATTGTTTATAATAACTGTCTGCTAAATTGTCTTAGAAATATGTTTTAAACCCTGGGATGGTTAAAATAAAAGCATGTTTTAAAAACTAATGTCTGACACTTGTAGTTTCATTAAAACAAGAATAAGGAGAAAAAGATTTAATGAATTTGGTATTGTAAAAAAAAACTAAACTGAGCCAATATTGCCCGGCACTACCACCAGCTTGTGTTAGTCTGATTAGCCTGTTTTGATCTGATCAGACCAAAAGCCATTCTTTACATTTTTCAAGTGTCCTCCCAAATGAGCAAATAGACCCCAACTTATTCCAGGGTGCTGGAGAGGAGAGTCCGCCTAAGTGTGGTTAAAACAGCGGACCAGCTCCACACTTTCTGCTGGGTGCTGGAGGCTTAATGAAAGTTTGCCCAACTGGTTCACATGTGCTTTCTGGACCTGGAGGAAGCATTTGACCGTGTCCTTGTGGCACCCTGTGAGTAAAGAGTCAGGGGACCTTTACTAGGGGTTATCCGGTCACTGTACAAGTGAAGCAGGATTTTTGTCTGCATTTGCCAGCAGTAAGTCAGACTTATTCCCAGTGCATGGAGAATGGTGCAAGGGATCGACAGATCGGTGCGGCCACTGCTATAATCTGAACCTGTCTTTTGTGGTAAAGAGAGAGCTTAATAAAAAAAAAAAGCATAGCTCTTGATTTACTGGTCAGTCTACATTCCTACCCTCACATGTGGTCATGAATTCTGGGTCGTGACTGACAGAACGAGAAGAGTTTTCATCACAGGGTCTCTGGGAACTACCTCAGAGATAAGGTGAGAAGTATGGTCATTGGGGAGAAGCTTGGAGTAGAGCTGCTTCTCCTCCACATCGAGAGGAATCAGCTGAAATAGTTCTGACATTTTTTTCAGATGCTCCAGGTACTACAGAACACACTGGACACCAAGGAGGGACTATGAGTCTCGGCTGGCCTAGGAATGCCTCAAGCTTCCCCCAGCAGAGCTGAAACAGCTGAGAGAGAGGTCCGTGAGTCTCTGCTGAGACTGTTCCTCCCTCATTGGTCCCGAATAAACCAGAAGTCGACAAGCTTCAAAAATCTAGTTCATTAAAAGCCTGATTTGTACAGTGCACACTTTTTTTAGTCAGACTAGGTTGTAGATCTCTCTAGCTTCTCCCCTGGTACATGGATATTTCTTTGCTTAATGTTTAGCCATTTAGTTGGACATGGAGGATGTGTGAAAAAAGAAGTGAAAAACACTGTAAAATTGTTAAAATCTTGGCTGCCGTTCTTTGACCCTCATTGTACACTTCAAAAACCGATCTATAAATACTTAAAAATTCTTACAATATTTGTATTTGGCCTTAATTTGAGCAGTTAAATGAAAGGATCTGTCAACAGAATGAGTATTGTTGCCCTTAAAATAGGAAAATTAGATATTATTACATGAAATAATGATAATGGAATTGTTCTTTTTTTGCGTATTATAAACGTCAATCATCTTAGCAAACTGCCTTACTTACTGAAAACTAGGGGAGATACACTTATTTCAAAAAGAATAATACTTTTCTGTTTTCTTTTTTTTTTCTTTTTGCAGTGTGCATTTAACCTCTCCACTGTGTTATGTCTGACCTGTCTGCTATTATTTTATACTTCTGTTCACCAAAGCTCTTTAGCAAACCTAAGAGCCCTTCACAACACAGCTGGTTATCAACTTAGAGCTAAGGGGCGGATTACTTTGTACAGTTTAAAATTTTCAGACTTTTGTTTGTAAAGGCATTTGTTGAGCTAATCCCTCCCCACGTCATAATTGTGTCTGCCTTTTGTTAGTCCGATGTATCTTTTTTCTATGTAATATACAAAGTTTATCGATGTAACGTGACAAAATATAACCTAGTTTATTGAGATGGCAAAGAATGTACACAATTCCAAAGAACAGTGGAGGACGCAGCAACATATTCGAGTTGAAATTCAATAAAATTCTTACCTGTTTTTTCTCCATTCATTTTCTCACTTGAGTCTACAAAAATAATAAGAAAACTAATACACGGATTGACGTGGGACCCTATTTTTAACAGCTGAATAAATATTCTAAAACTACATTTACATCAGCAAAACTCGAATATCTGTCGAATCTGCGACAAACTCCATCCAGCCAGCGGAAGTAATTGGGCTCAGACATCGAGTTCATGCTGTTAAACTTAGAGCACCTCTTAGTGGCAGGAGGAAAGTACTGCAATTGTACAACGTAACGAATAAATGCTTATGGGAAAATTAATTGTTAAAACAAAACAGATTCTTCTAATGAAGAGGAAAAATATATATTGAAGAGTGAAAAGAGTGCACCTTTTTATAATCAAATTCTATGTGATGTGTCTGCTGAAGTTAATAATAACTATGGTATAAAAAGCCTCAAAAAAGATATCTGTAATGACCACTATTTCTGTCTAATATTATGGAAAGAGTGAACGCTTTTTCAAAACAATTTAGAGACGTTAATTCAAGATAGAGAAATATTTGAATAAAACCTAAAACATTTTATACAGTTGATAATCATTGCAGTGGTGAGAGTGTTTGCAAACCTGAGCTTTGTCTCTGTGGGCCTCACTTATTATGTTCAACAAAAAATTCAAAACAACCAAAGCAAAGAAGGACTGAAATACATATATAGTGTGGTTTCCTTGGGAAAAATTGGTAGATAAAATCATCTTCTCTTTGAAAGATAAATCTGAAAGGCTTGAGTGACTGGCAAGCAAACAGCAACATGGCTACAAATTGGTCAACTGTAGCTGAACCTGAATAAATTTATGTTGATGTCGTTTGAAAGAGAATGTCACACAGTATAGGACCACTTCAAGTTAATGCTGGACTCATAAATGAGGTTTACTCTTTGATTAGTCATTGACAGATATATATCACACCCTGCTAAAAAATAAAATAATAAAATGCATTTTGAATATTATAAAACCAATATTTTCTAGTTAGCAAGAAGTATTACCAAGGGTGTAAAAGTAACAGAGAAAAGGAACCAATGGTAATAAATCAGAGAAATGTTGGCAAACTCTTTATTAAACAATGCATAAAATGTACATCATATTGCATTCTGACAATTACAGTGTTTTGGTTATTTCTTTTGTTCTTATATTAAATTAAGATTTTAGCTTAGGCCAGCCCTGAAAATCTGCATTTTCTAATCGCTGAGGCACAATATCCAAAATAAGCAGACATATCAACTGAACGGATGTGACATAATCTGCTTTTAAATCTTTGCATTTCCCTCTCTAATTTGTTTCACATATAAAAAGTGCATGCAGTGTAATCAACCGAAAACGGTTTTATTTAAAGTGTAACACATGCATCAGTCATGAACAACAAAAGTGATGTAAACACGGTCCTAATATGTTTAAGGAAGTGTGAAAGATCCAATACAACAGTTTAAAAACAAAATTAGTCTCGGAGTAGATACTCTAAGGTTTGTCTCAGAGTCTCTCCGAGTGACTAAACTACTGAATGCACTCATTACCTTGTTTGCATTGATGATCAACAATAGGGAGGTTTTAAGTGTTGAGCAGCAGTCAGTAGTCCAAGAGCAAAAAAATATAACAACAACAAAATCTGACCCACCCTCTAGCTTTTAAAAAGCATCACAAAAGAAAATAACTCAAGCTATATAATTTGCCTTAATGCATTAGCTATCAACAAACTCCATATCTTCATAAGCTTTATCTATGGATACAAACATCTCTTCTATAAAATTCTGACTTAAATTATTTATTTTACATATATATTTCTGTTTTAGATATCCCCTCCCCCTTTATTCCTTTTAACTCCCAAGATGAAGCATCAATACAGACAATCAAAAATGTCACTTATAATAAAAACATTTCCTAGATGGGGCGGTATATCATTGTAAGGCCTGTACAATTGGATTCCTGAGACGTTTTTTGAAGGGTACAAGCAGTCTTACAGTGTTGTCTCTGTTGGAGAGAGCATGTAAGTGTTTTGGGAGGGTTTTTTCACATTATGCAACACTTGTTTTTGTGCGTGTGAGGGTCTTTGTAACGAAGTCTCTGTTTCGATCGATATTTCTCCAAGTAAGTCAGCTGTTTACTGTTGATGGCTCCTCGACGCTTCCTGAAATGATCAAACAAAAGATGATTGTTTTAATCAGTGAACGAAACAACAGAAGATTTTTGATACCAGTTTGCTCATTGCATAAATATAAATATGTGAATTAAATCTGAGCAAAAATAAATTATATTCAGTTGGAGTACAGTTTTTTTTCTATCAATAATATACAAACTTACTGTCTTATGAGCTGAATGGCATCCTCATACTTCATCCCGCTTTCTATCAGAGCTAAAGCCACGAGCACAGGAGCCCTAAATGTATGTATGCACAGGTAATCACTGCAGTGATTGTGCCAATTCCTTTTTATTTATTTATTTATTTATTTTGTTACAATTTTAATCACTTTTCTGGTACCTTCCCAATCCAGCTACACAGTGAACAGCCACACAGCATCCAGGATCCTCCTGAAACTTCTTCTTCAACAAAGTCAGCCAGTCATCAACCAGCTTGCTAGGAGGAGGGGCTCCATCATCAAAGGGCCAATCCTAAAAGAGAATGCACTTTCAGTGTCTTTGTGTTTCTGCAAAGGGAGATAAATAAAGTGTGTGTAAAATGTAAAAGCTATGTCCGTACCACTACAGTGATGCCATCTTTCTCAAGTGGTGTTTTGTCATAGGTGCTTTCGCAAACGCGCACCACAGTCGTGACTCCGTAACGTTTTAAGACCTGAGAGGAGCAACATGGAAAAAACAAGAGTTAAACAATTTAACACAATACTGACATGTTTGAGTTGGTTAAAAATGATTTAAAAAAATTCAAAAAATGAAAAAAGTAACCTGTTTGTGTCAGCATTGGTTCGATAAACTGTGATCGAAGTTTTACAGTAACTGCTGAAGAGTCATTTAGACTATTGTGAAGGAAACTTGGTCATCTTTTCTCTGCAGGGTGCAATGTATAGTTTTGTTTTTTGTTTTGTTTTTTCGGTGGGTGGGGTATTTTCCTGAAAGATTTATATTAAACTTCCTTTATGAAAGATTTATGGACAGGCACTTACCAGATTACTGCAAAACCTCAAGATGAGTGTTCAGTTATTATCCTGCTACATAACTCAAGTGGACTTGAGTCAGGTGTGTTAAACTATTGGCTAGGTATTATTTTTTAGATTTTTATTGAGCAGGATTAATGTTTCCATCTGATATGGAATTAATTTAGACCGTGAAGCAGTATAACAGCCCAAGTTTGGCTGTCTATGTGATCTTTTTTCAATTGCTGTGTGAGTGTGAGTAAAATGACACATCTTCCACAGTGAACATTGCAAAATAATTAAATAGTCTTTGGGTAGTTTTAATGTTTTAATGTTTTTTTTGTTTTTTTTTTCCTTGGTAGTCTCCAATCAGAGTCGTTTCAGCTCATTCTCTTTCCTATTGTTGAATCATGACACTGAACTTTACTGAGGCAAGTAATGTCTTCCGATGTTATTCTGGGTTTTGTTGTGACATCGCAGATGAATCTTCACTGCATTCCTTCTGCACTGATGTTGGCAGGCGTGCTCCTGGAAAGTTTCTCTACTGTCTTATGTGTTCTCCACGAGTGGATATGGTCTCTCATTATAGTCTGCTGGAGTCCCAAAGCCTTAGAAATAGTTTTCTTATCATTTACAGACTGGATGCTTTCGATGATCTTATTTCTCCTCTTTATTTCTGTAGATTAGGGAACAATTTGTTGCTGTTTCATTTCTTTTCACTTCACATTGACTGACAGCTGCTGTTTAAGTATTTTATCTTATTTGACAGGATTGTCAGGTGGAAGTCGAGTCATGAGGAATCTGTTAGCAGTAAAACATTTAAAATTATGATTTAATAATAGTTTTTTATTGTCAGTATCAGCTGTTTCCATAAAGACATGTAAGTCACAACTTTAGGAGAACCATTTGCTCACAGCGTACAGAGCACCCACCCACCTCTATGAAGGAGTTGAGTGTGCCGTCTGTGGGGTTATGTGTGATCAGGAATCTCATGTTCTTGTGGCACAGTTCCACTGGAGCAGGACGGTTCATGGTGGCTTGTTTAACCTTTGACTGTGCAGCAGGACCTCTGACCTTTGTAACGAAACAGGAATGTGTTAGTGAAAGGCTCAAAGTGAAAGCTTCTAAAGGTTTTCTAATTGGCTGATTTGAAAGAGATTTTTATTTTGTTCCTCCTCAAAAAGGGCTTAAAATTCTTAAAATCGATCTTTTCAAAATTCAAACCAAGCATCATCTGTGGTGAATAATTATTTTCTGTTTTGATCATAAGTCAGCTGCAAATG
>JAUZNJ010030850.1:0-14553 GCA_034780135.1 Jordanella pulchra | reverse complement strand
AAATACAGCAATGGCACACATAACTGAGACTGCGCCTTTTTGTACGGTGAGCCTTATGGTCGTGAAAATACGGTAGTCTTTACCTGATAGAGAGACAATAAAGGAGAAAAAAAGATGTGAAGGATTCAGGCTTTTTGCTGAACAGGTAAGTTCATTCAACGTTTCAGATTATTTTGCATCTTCCAGCAACTAGTCTGTCCTCCCAGCAGAGACTGTTAGTTGTTTTGTTAGCTTATGCTGGACAACCTTTGATGTAAGGTTTTTCAGTTTCTGCTATTCTTCATATAAAACATACGCAGCTATTAGCAGTAGCTTGGTACCAAACACTTGGGGACATATTATAAAATACTGGCATCGGGGGAAAAAGAAGAAACAGCACACAAAAAAACCAGAATTACATATCATCCAGGATCTCGTCACATGACAGGACACCTTAACTCGTCACATTTATGACACTCTGTGGCTTCCGTAGTAAGTATAATGCTCTTAACGGCGATACACCAGAGGCCCTACTTACAAACCACGAGATGGGAGCAAATCTTACCCACAAAAATACATCAACTGACAATTATTTTTAAAATATCTTTGGATAAAGAAAAACAATTTATTAAAGAAGTATACATTTCCTGGTTCTAAATTTCAAAAAGACCAAAAGCATCAACTATGTCTTTTTATCAAAAAATAAAAAACATTAAAAAGGTCATTTTAGCAGCAGTAGAGAATATTGCTACTTTTCTATGTCACATAATAAAATAAAATAAGATCAAGTTAAAGGTTTGAATTGTGTCTGTTATCCTATGATGTAAAGAAGCCATGGCGTTTTTAATATACTTAACTATATGGCAAAAACCTAATACAGGCCCATGCCTTCGACCTGGGAGACTGTTGAACAACAACAGCATCTTTATTCAAAGGTGACTCCAGATCTGCTTTAAGACAGACCACTACAGGAGAGCCTTCCTGCCAATAACTATCATTATCTAAAACAACTCCAAGAAGAAGTAAAAAAACATTGAATTTCCCATTGGGGTCAATAAAGTGTTTTTTAATTGAATTGAAAGAACTGCTGCTTGATTACATTTAACAACTTCAACAATGGAACAACAGTATAATCTGCATCAAGAGGCCTCATCTGTTCTTTAACAACACTGCTTCTCTAAATTGGGATTTTTTTTAAATTACTGCTAAATTCCTTTTGCAGATTGATGGGAAAAAAAATGTGCTGTGAAGCTCTGATGTTCGAACTTACTGTCATCGCCTACTGGTCCTGCAGAACACTGGGCTGGAGGGTCCCGAGCCAAGTCATTCAATTCCTTTGACAAAAACAAAAGAGAAAAAAAAACATGTTTTGGTCATGTTCTGCTTCAGCGTATTGGTTAAGTATTGTCAACATAAAGTATTTGAAATTGACATGCAAAAAAAGTAATAATCATAACATTTTCTTTATTTCCAGTTCTAATGTTCATCTATGACTCCCCGTTCCTTGATAAATCTACAGATTGCTCTAAAGTGTGTCCCTTTAACACAAATCTACCAGCGCAGTAAGCTTTATTTTAGCGCAGTAACAACTATTACATAACATCTTTTCCCCAGATGTAAGACTGCACTAAGCAAAGTGAAATCAAACTGCTCCAAAAAAGGTGTTTTATTGTTATGCATTGCCCTAACAAACGATGTTTGACATGGTGCAGCATTAGCCGACATGCTATCTGATGAGGTACAACAGCAGCACAGGATGTCATGTCAGACTCGCTCTTTGCTTGCTGCTCAGCTACATTGCAACATACGCTAACATCACTGTATGTTCCTGATAAATTACGAGGGTTAAACGTTTAGCTGATATGGGCGAAAACGGATAATTAGATTAAAATGTCCTGGTGGTCAACGTGCAGTAAAAAAAGAAAAACGACCAAAAAGTGACGGGCCCGTTTCCAACAACGGCAAAATTGCTAGCATTATATCATTACATCCTTTTCTTTCTACAACCAACTATCCAACACTTATTTTATGAAGATCTTGTTCTTAGGGTACATTGAACTACTTAGCTAAATACAAAACATGTCTACCCCGTCATTAGAATTGATAAAGCATCTTTAAAGGATAAAATGAGAGCAACCACAAATGGACAATGCTAGCTTGAGCTAACGCAGTAGTTACCAGTGAGCTGATACAACTCAACATATAGTAGTAAAAAAAAGCAAGTCATACATTTTATTTTATTTTTTTACACAAACCGTCAGCTGTTGTATTTACTTAGCATCAGCATCGTTGTCGAGAAATGGTTATAGCTTTGCCGTTAGCCGCTTAATCTACATAGTATCTGTCAAACAAAGTTAGCACAATTTCCTCATAATAGTTTGTCAGAGGGTTAGGCGTTATTATGTAAGTAATAAGTATAACAAACATTGGGTTCGAACGGACCGTGATTCCATATCTGTCAAAATACAGTTAAATGCCGCTAGCTAGCATAAAAGGGACGTTTTAGCTTCCCTAAATTAGCCAACCCAACCAGCAGCAGCTAGGTAGCTACAATATTTAACAATGCCGCGACAACCAAAGATGTTCAATATCAAGTTATCCTTCAATGTATATCATAACGGAGATTAAACCTTCGCATAACGCGACCCTAAACAAAAAAGATCAGCGAGGAGCTAACCCGTCAACGGCTAAGTTGGCCCGTTTCAAGCGGCTCCGGAGAACAGAGACGGCGGTCCGCCACTAGCCGTTCACAGCTCATTCGTCGGTACATAATACTAACTTAGAGGTATTACTCTGAGGTTTAAAATGATCCCCAGTACAATACTCTTCGGACAATCATATGAAGGGTAACCGTGGTTAACAACACAACAAAACTGCGAAACCCAGGGCCTCCCCGTTCACTTCCTTACCTTGTGAATTCTTTTCAGAGCCATTGTTGTGCTAGCGCTTCTGTCAGGGAAAACGTGCGATTAAAATGGCGATTGGAACCACTTCGTTAGTTGGTGAAAACAACAACTCTGGGAGACATAAAACACCGTCTGTACAAACACGGGTCACCGTCTGTTACCAAAATGAGCCACCGAGGCAATTTTGAGGCGAAACTGAAAGATAGAAGGGGTAGAACCGCGGTCCTTCCTCCTACTGCAGCGGCTACCAAATCACTGCGGCCTGCCTGTGTTCCTGAGAGCTGCAGCGAGAAGAGTATTTCCGCCTTAACCCCTTCAAAATAAATCTTTATACAAACCATAATTCTCCAGTTAAAGCAATCATGGAAAAATTGGTTTTCAAGATGTAAAACTCAATATCAAAATCGATATCTTATCTGGATTTTTTGCTTCTGTTTTCATTATTGATTTTAGTTTTTTTTTTGTATTTGTCTTTTTTGCTTTGTTTCAATAGCTGTCATGATGATGATATCCAAAGCAAATTTTGATGCCACTCAGATAAAAAAGTAGTGCAAAAAAAGTGAGCAGCAAAAATTACTCTGGAAAACCTCACCTTTTCCAATCTTACCTTGAACAAAGCTTTCTCAATTGAATCACAGATTGTAGTTAAACAAATGTTCACAATAAATAACCCACAAATCTAGAATTAACAATAGCAAAAATATGCAACATTTGGTTTTACATATCAAATTAGTATTGTATCCAGATACAACATTTCGGTATTGATACTTTTAAGAGTATCAATACTTTTGACAACCCTGCAACATGAATTTGAATTCTGAACATGAATTTTATTTGTATGAAATTACAAAAATCATCAATACCTTCATAAAAACTTGCATATAAAATAACCTACATTATGTTTTTTTATTCTTTTAAATTGTTATGATAATGTAGCTATTCACTTCTGAGCTTTTTAATTAACAATAACTTTCATTACACTACTTCACAAAGATACATGAGAAAACTTGATAAAGTATAAATATTGAATCCAGATTATAAATAAACATTTTAATTCAAGCTGTTATTTGTAGGGATGTACTGATTGTAGGCTTCTGGTCGATCTTCTATTCCAGATCTTTAAAAACGATAACACTCTGCATCCGATTTTTATCGATACATGGTATGACTTTTTTATTTGACATTTTCAATTCTTACAAGATCAAAAAACCCTAAATATTTCAGTCTCATCTTACTGAAAGTTAAAATTACGTACTGTGACATTATAAAAAAAAAAATCCAAAAATGCTGCTCACAAATATGAACAAAAGTTACAAAGTTTAGAGGATTGATTTTCAGATCTTTACAAAGATAGATAAGAGCTGTGGAAAAGATTGGTTGGCCTGTCACCGAATTCCCCAAACTGAGGAAAATCAAGGGAGATAAATCATCCAACTGATCAATTGGTGCCTCCCTAGTTATTTGGCCCTAAGTCACAAAACTCTAAATTCAAAACCCTGAAAGCAAAACCAAATTCTTGAACTTAAGCCTTAATGTACTGATTTTGTGCTGTTTTGGGGTATGTGTGTTAGGGGGCTAGAACTGGAAACGTTCAAATATATTTGAAAACATATAAACAGCGGTAGGGACAAGACTAAATATTGTACTATATTTGTTGTTTAGACAGAAATAGGATTAAAAAAAAAACTCTAAACGACTTGTGTGGGATTTATTTGGCTCCTTTGACACCTTTTGCTGACCTAAAATCGAAACTATTTGGAAAATCAAAAATAAATAAAAGACTGAAGCTTGCGAGTGAAATAACTGAAGGAATCAGTGTTATTATTAATATTAATATCTTATTAATAATGCTTCATTGGTTTTTTGAAGACCTGTTTGTTTTATTTTGAAGGTCCACACCCAGGCCGTGTGTTTATGAGCGCATCTGTCATTGCGCTGCTGCTAGGAAGCCCTCCACAGACTAGCGCTCTTTGCAGCATCTAAGAGCTCGTGGAAAGAGCTGCAGTTGTTCGGTGGACACGGAGCAAGAATCACTACACGTGTAGCACAGTGGGGAGCTTGTGTTTACAGTTGTAACTGATACGTCACCAAAGGAAAGGAGTAATTCCAGAGCCACGGTCACCAGAGGATTCTTTGCTTCAGCTGAGGGTGCAGTGGCTGCGAATAAACCATCAGATAAACATTAGTTATTGTAATATTTTTAAACCATCAGTAATTAAAGACATTTCTTCTCTATTAGTAGAGGAATAGCTCTGTTGTTTCAGTTCTTGCTGATAAAATGAACCAATGAAGGTCATCCAAACAAACATTTAGGTGTTTGTTGGGATTCCTAATGTAGCAATAATCTTTATGACTCTAAAAAATGCTTTTTAAACCCTAAAAAACATGGTTGTTAAATATAACAGAAATCTAAACTTCTTCATTAACAACAGACAGATTTTCCTACCCATACCATAAGGTATAAATCGTGTTTTCTTTAAACTCCAAGGGGGTCAAATTAGTTTAAGTAGATATTAAGTTTGGTCAGGATAAAAGTTATAATCTTCAATAGTAAGTCACAAGGGTATGGGATATAGAGCAACCTATATAATGGCTTTTATAGATGATAACTATAAAGTTACTCCTCTCAATGACCAGGCTTGATAAAAGAGAATATATGTCTATAGAGCTTAAAGCAAGGATTGCACATTAAATAATCACACACCCTGTCAGATAGACACCCTCACAGTGGTGTGAAACAATTTTACAGACATCATAAAGGTATCTACAGGAAATGTTTTTCTTTACCGTCATTCTTTTGATGCCAACCACAACATGGGCCACAGTGTTGTAAAACTGTTTACCATCTTCCTGCGAAGCCTAGCCTGCAGTCCTATGAAAAAATGTGTTTCAAGCTTCCGCCGCATTGTTGTGAAAACCATACAGGTTCATAGAGACAAAACCCTAAAAGCAGAGTTATTTCTCCTAATAATGGTTCTAAAAACTATTCAATTATGGGTCGCACTTGTTTTTTCACGCTCAAATAAAAGAAGAAAGAAAATTAACTCCTTTATGTTTTTAAACATTTAAAATAAGATTTAGGTAACAAAATTTCTTGATAAGGTTCAGATAATTTCGGACATGTTCTGAGCTATATAACATATTTGGACATACAGGTATTTGATACCAGTTTAAAGGATACCATAATATACAAGTATTTCAACACAGTGAAGATGTTTTAAAAATGATTCCATGTGTAATTTAAAAAGCAAAAGAAGTAAATTGAAATACTGCGACATTTATTTCTTTTCAGTCAAGTTTTCAGCCAGAGTTGTGAAGTCAACTGCTCCATAGTGTAAACGTCAATGTTTTTGTATCCATTGTACAATTTTAGGTGATTCAGATCTTAGCTGATTATTAGCAGATTATTATCTTCCTTGCAATTATTAACAGAAGATTTTTTTTTATCCCTCAGAAAACTTCTGTGCAAAAATATGTAATAAAAATATGAGAGCATCCAAAGTGAGAAGAACTTTCAGAAGGTTTTCCCAAATGTCCTTCCAAAACCTCTGTATTCAGTTCATCGGCAGGGAATGATTGTGTCCTCCTCAATCATTCCCTGCCTCCCTTCCTGAAGGCACCTTTTTCTTCTTTAGCAGTTCTTTGAAATCACTGGTGATTTAAGGTTAATTACTAGTGAAGGATCTCACTGTTCTGTTGGGGATGTTGTTATCTATACAGGGGTTTATATATAGTCAGTTACACACTCGGTCCTAGCGCTGATGTCCTCTCCTTCTGGCCGACACAGTGCATTCCAGTCTGTAGCCTCACTGTAAATAAAAAAAACAACATTTTTTGGGCTGAAAAAATATTTTGTGCTGTGTAAATCTATAAGAAAAAAAACTGTGCATTAAATACAGGAACAACAATTTAAACTAGTTCAGAAAACCAAGGTAGTTGTAATTTTTTACTTTTTAAATGATTTACTAGAATTTAAACGTTTTAAGTCACTGGTTATTTTGAAAGGTGAAATGTGGGAAAACCAACTTTTGGATTAGGCTTTTGATTTAGAGGCCGAATGTTCTTTTAATGTTCAATTTCAAGAGTACAAACTGCTGCTAAGGAGATGCTGCGAAGCAAAATTACCTTGTATTTTCTGTATAATGATATTAAAGACATTTATTTAATTCCTTTTTGTTTAAAGTTGACCTATAGTTAAATTACCAGAGAATTTTGTTGTTGGAGCAAATTTAGAGGTTGAAGGTTTGAAACTTAGACTGTAACTGTACCTGAAACAAAAAAGCATTGGTGTAAAACTGTAGATTACAAATTCAATCTGAAAAACTCACAAAAAGAGGAAAGCAATTAAAAGAGTTTATTGAAACAATATTTAAGACTTTGGTGATCAGGCCTCGGCAGATTACATTAGCATTAATTTTACTTTGATTATATGCAGGAGCTGCTGAAAGAACAGCGATGACCCACCGATTATTCAGTTCACTTTAAGACACTTCATTTTGATTCACTTCAAGTAAATTTCATTTAATTTGAAAACATTTATTATATAAAAATGTAACATTTTATTTGAAATTAAATGCCTCAGTGTATTTATACCAAAGAGAAATGACATGTTGTAGTTTGCTGTTGTATTTTTTAATAGGCAGGAGGGATGTTCTGTCTCTGACTGAAGGCACTGTTGTTGTTCAACATTAGCCAGTGATGTGGGTGGATCATGGGCTGTTAATGTCTCATAACAATCTGTTCATGTCAGCTGTAGCTTCATCATAATATCCATCTTCTAGGATGCTTCCTCCGCTCAGCCTTTAACACCGTGGCCCTCAAGCTCCACAACCTGGGATTTACTGTACCACCTCGTTCTTGGGTCTGTAAGTTCCTCACCCACAGGTGGTGAGGATGGGGAAAGTCACAGCTGCCCCACTGATCCCCAACACTGGTGTAAGGTTATGTTCTCAACCCCGCCCTCTTTACAAGCGACTACTTGGCCATCCAGAAATCAACCATGATTGTGAAGTTCATCTAAAACACCATCATGGTGGGTCTCATATTGAGAGAAGAGGTTCGTAATGCAACACAATGGTGCTCCAGGGACAACCTCACCCTGAACACCAACAAGGAGGTTGAGGAAGACTGAAAACATCTCTGCATACATGGGTGGGTGATAGAGCATGCAGACAGCATCAAGTTCCTGGGCAATCAGGTCTCTCCTACTGAAGAAAGTCCAACAACAGCTCTTTCTCAGAAAGATGAAGCAAACTGGACTTCCTAGTTAGCTACTAACAAACTTCTACTGGGCCCAGCTGGAAAGCATCCTGCGTTTGTGATCCGTGCCAGGCTGGACTCTGTTTACGCAACAGGAGTCCAGAAAATGATCAGGTGTTTTGCCACCGATTCCACTCATCCGTGCTGTAGGAGCGAACGTGTGCAAAGTCTATACAACACAGGAAATGATGCGTGTATGGGTGTGTGTTTCACCAGGAAAGGCAAATCGGTTTTGACTGCTTGACTGGGAGAACTCTGTCACATAACTACAGGCCATTTTTTATTATCTTTTGTTTTGATTAACCTAAAGTAAGAATAAATTGGCTTTTAACAGCTAGAACAGTGCTTGGACATTCCCTTTTCACCACCTCACCCCAGCAAATGTGTGTCAACCGGGTGTTTCTGGTTTAAAAATATTCCACTGGCTTTTAGTGGTGGTTTAGCCCCTACACTTTACTATGAGTGTTTTTCCCCTTTATCATTAGAAAGTAATACCAGGACATTACATTCAGAACCTGTAGACCCCTATAGACACCATGTCTGTTAATAGGTTGTTGTAAAATGAGCTGAACTTTATTTAATTACATCACCTACATCGCACATTTCATACTTCCCTTCAGGGATGTTTTTTAACTCCTAAGAACCTGATTTTTCTGCCTGGCATGTTTTTCATCTCTTATTTTTAAAGACTTCTGAGGACACTCCTTCCTCTCTATCGTGTTTGAATTTTGTCTGTGTTCTATTCATGTCCGTTCTGAGCCACAAGTCTCTGCTATAATTTCTTATGGATAAAGGTTGTATGTAGCGTCCATCCAACTGAAGGGCGTATTAATCGGCATGTAACTATTGAAGAAACAAAACACTTCCGGCTAAAAATATTAAAATAAAAGCCCCCGCCGTTTCGCTCATTCAGAAGATGAACAGACCTGTATTTTTGCATTTAGATTTTGTTTTGCTCGTTGCGTTGTAGAAAGTAAAAACATCTTTATTTTTAGACCTAGAGAAAAAAAGCGTTTTACTTTTGGATTAAGAAAATTGTAAAATTCAACCCAACAAAGTGTGTCTGTGTCTGTTAGCAGATAAACATTAAAATGATCTTTGTTACAGTACTTTTTAAGAACTTTTTTCATCAGGCCTTTTTTATTTTTTGTTGTAGAGCATTTAGACATTAACTGCGTGTTTTCTGATAATGACACACAGGCCAAACACAAAAATCAATGCCTGGGTAAGAAGAAGTTAAAGTTGTATCCAACTGGTTTTTAGAGAGTATATTTTAGACAACGGTTGTGTTTGTAAGAGTACAGGAATAAATAAATAGTAGGTGCCGCTAGTTGCACGTGCACACGCATCCACCCACGCACAACTGCCCACTCCGAAGTTACTCAGGGGGAAAGCCCTGCAACTGATGTCTCCGCGGGATGGCAGTATGCGCCTGAGTGTGTGTATTGGCTGTCTATGGTATGTTCATGTGTGTGTGGTGGGGGTTAAGGCGTCAATCCACGTGTGCGTGAATCTGCGTGGGAGTTCCTTGTTTCTCCATTCCGGGGTGTCGCCAGCTGCACGGCGTTTTGTAGGAGTACAGCCTACAACCTCTCTTCTGCTAATGACATCCAGTGTCACCCCAACCAAGCCACCCCCACCCACTCAACCACCCCGACCGCATCAGCGATGTATACAAGCAACCCCCGCCCCCTTTAAAAAAAAAAAAAAAAACACTCTGGATACAAGCATGCCACCACAGCAGTGGTAGGTATCCGCCTCTCCTCCCCCAAAGTCACCGCAGGCTCAGCAGCAGCAGCAGCAGGCTTCCCCCGTCCCAGAGAGCGCGGAGCCTCCGCCGAGTGATGCCACTGCTGCAGCGGGGGGATCGTCGCGCATCCACCGCGGTTATTATCGACGCCTGCCGGAGGACCCGACAGCACCATCTCGGCCTTTGACAGAAGAAGAGAAAGCCGCTCCCACCCCCTTCCCAGTTCCCCACCTCCCGCACCCCCCCCACCCGCCACCCCTCCTCTCTCTTTCGGCTCTTCTCCCATCCCGGCTCCAGGATGTCCGACAGCAGCGCCAGTCCCGCGGACCGGGTGATCAAATGTAGGCAGAGCTCCTGTGTGCCTGTTTCTGCTCTAACTCGCTCTATCTGTGTCCGTGTTCTTCCTGTCATTGCTGCTCTGCCTCTCATTACTTTATTCTGAGCGGAGATTGTGTTTCCTTCATCGTCGCTGCTTGAAATAAAATGTGGTTATTTGGCTGACGAGTCCCCATGCATGCCCCTCTGTGGTGATGATTAGAGGGGTGGGGGGTATCCGGCACTATCAGGGTCTTCCCTCGTTATTCTATTAGAATTCACCCCCTCACCAAGGCATTACCCCATCTTCTATCAGAGAGGGGGGTGGGGGGATGTCTCCTCCTCTCTGCATATAGCGAAGGCAATTGTGCGACATCGTGCGTTGCTGCAAGAGCTGCATGCGCTGCTCTCCTAGCGGTGGTTTCGTGTTACTGAATAATAGTCGACAGAGAGAGAGAGACACGGAGAAGCGGGGAAGCACTGACTGAGAGAGGGGACACGACGAGCGTCTGGTTCCAATGAAAGCCCGAACAGCGTGACGATGACGGCCAAAGGCAGACATAAAGGTAAACGAAACGGGCAGAGCGGCAATGCGCTGCTGATGCTGTGGATGCGGATGGTGTCACGAGATGATGCTGCAAGTATGCAACGATGCTCGGGATGCTGAGGAGGAGAGAGGAGTGGGTGGGTGGAGGGGGGCACGCAAAGAGCTGTCAATGTGTCAGGAAGGGGTTTTTTCCTCTATCGGTTAGTTTTTTCGTTGTTTTTAGTCTTCATGCTGGTAATTTGAGTGGACCAATATGTTGACCTACATTTGCATTTCCCTTTATCCAATCGGGTCCGATGATCGATGTGTTTGGATCGCTGGTATATGCTGCTAACTTTGCCAGGCCTCGTCTCAGACTTAGCTTTTATAATCTATCTAAACCCTGTTTTTGAAGAACTGACCCTGACAGCTGCCCTCATGGCTTCAGGGGCCAAACGTTGGATCACCGCCTCGTTTATTATTTGTTTTTCATTTTGTTTTCAGAATGACCGCCAAAGTGTTTGGTTGATTCAGCCTTTCCTTCT
The DNA here is from genome assembly GCA_034780135.1 of Jordanella pulchra. Lineage (NCBI taxonomy): Eukaryota > Metazoa > Chordata > Actinopteri > Cyprinodontiformes > Cyprinodontidae > Jordanella > Jordanella pulchra. The sequence goes on along the minus strand of JAUZNJ010030850.1, from coordinate 3,273 downwards.
CGACACACACACACACACGCACGCACACACACACACACACACGCACACACACACACATCCACACACACACACACACACACACACACAACCCCCTCATGTTTTCCAGATTTTCAAATGACAGACAAAATGGAGTTTAGGGATGCTGCTGCGCTACGTTTATCTGGGTCTGCTGCGGCTCTAATGGTGTGAAAGCATCACTGGATTATGGAATATTTAATGTGTGTAAAGTGTCGCCTTTTTGCTTTTAAGCGTGGGTGTACACGGCGTGCAAAGGGCGAGGAGGGGGTGGATCCGTTCGGGTCATGATCCGTCGAGCTTGCACAGATTGTCGTGCTTATTGGGTCAAAACGGTGACTTCCCCCGTTCCTCTCCGCATCTGCCTGAAAAAAAATGGAGCAGGTGGTGCATACGTCGCTTGGGCATGCCCCGGTATTCCGTGCGTGCGCTGTGCGTGGAATGGGAGTGGCGCAGAGGCTAGATGCGTGGGGGCTCTTAATATTGTGCCTGTTACTTATGCTTACAAAGATTCATGCAGCAGGGCTCCATCCATCATCTGGCGATCCTATGTGTCGAAGTCTGATAATGGCTTGTGCCTCCTGCGGCTTTAGATGTCAACACCTTAAATTGGCCTATAGTATATCAAATATCACCCTATGCATCCACAGAGTGATTTTGAATGATGTCCACAAGCAACCCAACACTGCTTAAGAGGATAAATTGATTTGGAGCCCAACGTTCCCTTGAAATTGTTATTTAGAAGGATGGGGAGTAAAATAAACAAGTATGAAGTTAGGTCGAGTGATGATGCACTTCGTTTGTTAGATTTTGTAGCTCCAGTGTAAAATTTAGTAAGACACTTCATGTGTCGCGATATATGCTAATGTTGAGGTGGATGAGCAGCCCTGAGCTCATTATCCAACATGGTGGCTGCACAAAGAATTCACGCTGTTTACAGCTTCTGTTAGTTAACAAGCTGAAATAGAAAGATTTGTAATCATTGTTTTTGATTTGCAAACCTCCAACTTGGGTGTGACATTGTTCAAAGCTCTGAATCTGATCATGAGTATAGTTTGGTGAGTAGTTTTCCATGAGGGAGGTTCCAGGAGAGTTTTGGAGGAAGGATCACGTTTAATGATCTATTAGCAATGAATTACAGTGTGACACAAATGTACTTAGAGCTAAAATATGTACACTTCGAGTGGAATGAAGGGACATTACTCAGAAAGAAGTTGAATTCTCGTTGACAGTTCGTTGTGTCCTGGACTGTATAGAAATAGGAGCATATAATGGACGTTGGTGCTGGAAGTTTTTTTGGGGAAGTTGATGGAAAGAGAAAATATGACAATTTTTTATAAGATGAAAGAGCTACAAATTAGAAAAGAAAGTGTTAGTGATATATTTACCTCAAGCTCCAGGGTTATTTGTGGAGCACAGGGATAAATACAAGGGGGTATTTGCTCCCAACTGGAAGAATTATCAGACAGGGATTCATTTCCACTGTTATACTGATGATACTCAGCTATATTTGTCTATAAATTCTGATGAAACTAACTTACATTGACTACAGACATGATTTGAAGACATGAAAACCTGGATAATAAGTTTTGCTTTTTTGTCTTTGGACCAAAGGCTGATTAGTCAGTGACTGTATGATCTGACTGAATCGTCTCTGTAAACTTCCTCAAGATTGTTGTGATTAAACTGAATTAAAAGTATTGGCCCACCTGTTGGTGTAATCCTGAGCCGGTCCAAGATTATTTGAGGCCCAGAGCAGAAACTGATATGGACCTCAAATCTTATTTATATTGTTCATTGTGCAAATAGCAGTCAATACATTTGGAGACAAGTTTATTTCTCAGAATAGCTTATTTGCTCTGGAGGTCATCCACCATTATGGTCCTGCTCTTTGGAGCATCCTGCCTCAGAACCTCAGGGCTGCAGAGACAGGTGATGTTTTTAAAAAGAGCCTCGAGACCCACCTTTTTAGCTTAGCTTTTACCTGAATTTGATCTATCTAATAATTTATTTTTTATTTATTTATATCTACCTGTTTGCCTTTGTTTATATATTTATTTTTGCATGGCTTGTTATCACATTTTTTTCAGTATTTTAATTTGGTTAACTCTTTTATGTCTACTTTTAGTCTTTCTGTTTTTATTTATTTATATTGTTTTTAAGGATACTTGATTTCATTTGTTTCTATTACCTGTTAGGACATTTCATCACTTTTAACTCCAGTGTTCCCTAATGGGGGTCCTTCCTCCATGCTGGGGCCCTGCCTGCTCAACCTGCAGGGTTGTTGCCATGGTGATCCTCCCTGTCTGGAGGGCGGCCCTGCTCTACTGCCCTGTGGTCGTGGGTTGGACCCTGGGTGGTTGCTGTGGTGGTGCCTCCTGTGGTTGTGGTGGGGCTGCCTCTGGTGTGGTTCATGTTGGAAGGTGGGTTGGGGGTGAGCTGGGTACTGTTTTTGTGTGAGTGTGAGGAAGGTGTGTTTGCTTGTTCTCCTTTTAACTATGCATACCTTTTGTGTGATGACTCATTTTTAAACAGTTTTTACCTTGTAAAGCACTTTGCGTTGCTGCATGCAGGTAAAGCGCTTTATAAATGCAATTTTATTTGATATGATCCAGTACATTTAACAAAAGTGTCGTGCTATATGTTTATACCAGGGAAGGGGTAGATTCTTACAGTATAACGAACCTTGAGAAAATTCAGTTCAATTCAACTCAAGTTATTTATATAAGGCTAGATCACAACACATATTGTGTCAAGGAACAGAGACAATTCAATCAGATCATACATTCCCATTAAAGGCGTTCTATCAAAGAAGCTGCTCGCATCCATCCATTGAATCTTTGCAGGATCTTTTCCTCCTGGATCAGGATGTGGCCACAGTAGATATTCACTTGCATTGTGTCGTTGTCTGCAGCAAAACCCTTACACCGAGTATGCATGCAGCGACAGTGGACTCAATTCCCATCAATTTAATTCATGTTTATTTCTATAGCGCCAATTCACAACACATGTCATCTCAAGGAAATTTACAGAGACAATTCAATCAGATCATACAGTCAGATTGGTTTAAAGTTTTCTAAGGATAGCCAGCTGATTGCTCCGACTCACTGACTGGACAGCAATCCCTCACAGCATGCATGCATGTAGCAACAGTGGAGAGGAAAAACTCCCTTTGAACAGGAAAAACCTCCATCAGAACCAGAACCAGGCTCAGTGTGAGCGGCCATCTGCTGAGGAAGACTGGGGTTCAAGGAGACA
>JAUZNJ010030849.1:0-14554 GCA_034780135.1 Jordanella pulchra | reverse complement strand
TGTGTAGTGGCAAATGTGGTACGATAGAACCTTGGTTTTACTCTAAATGTTCGCGACACTTACCCTTTTAGTTTAGCAAGTTTTTTTTTTTGTCATTAATTGTAAACTTTGACTTCAGTTATGGTAAATGGGATTTGGATATTGTTCTCAAATTTGTTCATTTTTTTATTTTAGAAGTTCCTTTGTGTTTTCTTGGAGAAATTTAGATTAACCATCCACTCCTATGTCAGTTTCTTACTGGTCCACGTTTTCCATTTGAGGATAAGAATCAATGCAGTATGCTTATAAAGCCTCTGTTTCTCACCTGTTCTTAAATTAGTTTAGATTAGTGTATATTTATGTTGCTTTTTAAAATGTTTTAGTTTACTTTGTGTCATAGGACAGGTCTATTTAAGTGATTTCCTGATTCTGTGTTCCTGGATTTATATAGGTGTGCAGAGTAAAATTTAGCAAAACCTTTACAAAAATATTTCTGAACAGCTAGTTCAGGATTTGACAAAACTATAGCTTTTTCACTTATGACAAGGATTGCATTTTTTACTAATGAAAAAATGTGTTTTGTGTTTGCTCCATTATCTTTATCATAGCATCCAAAGTGGGACAAAAATACACAAAAGAAAAATGGCAAAAATGTTTTTAATGACACTCTAAAGTCTCTAATCAAATTTCTAATGTATCCTCATAAGTCATGACTATTGTAGAATTAAATTATATGTACTGGAAAGAGAATGAAATGACAATGCAAAGATGCAAATTGGTGAGGATTTGACCAGGAGCCCTTAGACATATTCTGCCGCCGTTATAATTTAAAAGGAAACTTGAAATTAGCTATTGCTCATGACTCTGGCATGAAAAAAAGGATTACTTCATAAAATGGGAGCAAAGCCTTCAAACATCCTCGTTTTTTTATCTTTTTGTATGGAAGATGTGAATATCGATATTAAACAACTCAACTAAAGAAGGGAAACAGAAGAATCCTTCCCCAATATCTGTGAATCCTTTTATCATTAAAGTCAAATTTTATGACAACAGTAATAATTTTTCTTTCAGCTATGCAGAAAGCTGAACTCCAGTGAGTGTTGCCAGTGTATGCGTGGCTTCTGTTCAGAATGCCCAGAGGTGAAAGGTGAAATCTACTTTTCTTCCCACGAAAGGAGGAGAACAGGTAATCTAATCTCAGTGAAGTCATCAGTTAAGATTTTCTGTTCATTGTGAAGGCTGCGGTGAGAATTGATGAGTGTATGGTTAAATCTGTCATCTGTCTGGTGGTAAATCTAGGTAATTGTGTCATTTTTGTGGAAAAAAAAACTTGGAGTAGTCAAAGACAAATATCAAACAATGAGTAGAAAGAACTTACACTGTGTAATGTTATCAGTTGAGCACATATTATTTTTTTTTTACTTAACTTTAATTAAGTTTCCATTTGGACAGATACAAAATAAAATTTGGTCCACTTTTTAGTACAAATTTAATATATTTGTCAAACTTTTATTAAGTAATTAAATGGTTAGTATGACATATTTGTAAAGATAATAAATAAAATATATAAAATCACCAGTGTTGAAAAATTTTGAAGAAAGCAGATATAATCTGAAAAAAATTCTAATAAAACAAAAATATAACCCAGCTGCTTTTCTCATTAGTTGACAGCATTTGATGATGATGATTCTAAAATGGAAATTGTAATTGTTTGCCTATCATTTGTTTTATTTTTAGGAATTCTTTATCATTTTATTTCTGTGCAAACCTAATTTAAAAAGCAGCATTTATTGGTTTGTAAGGAATACGATCCTCTCCTGAAACTATTTTTAAAAGGAAAAGAAGAATAAAAAGCTAGTCTTATTTTGTGGCATAGCCTGATCACATGACCAAACTGATTGCAAAGTGTTGACAGAAGATTCCCTTAAAATATGTGAACAAAACAAAACACAGCTACCAAACATCTAGTCTGGAAAGGTAATATCTTGTGAAACTGTTTGCAAAAGGGATGTAAGCCAAGATTAGTAAAACAAAAAAAGGAAAGAAAATTGAAAGGGGGCAAACAATGTTTAACGATATTTATGTTTCTTTTTTACTCTATACCCACAGCAATAAGAAAGGAGTTATTGTCCACCTCTGGTCCTAGGATCCCTGCGGGAAAGGCCCACCCTACAGCCATGCCTCTAGACATGGAGTCTGATGAGGAGCACAAGGCCATGAAGGCTTTGCCTAAAAGCTCAGGGGAACACACACATACAAAGACACAGGCTACCACAGATGCATCCGTAAAAGCAAGCAGGCACATTCAGAATCATCCAAACATGTACAGTATACACTACAAACAAACTCACACACACACATAAATACAAAGCAGGTGGATACACTCTTCCACTGGCACACTTAAACAGACACAGACACTGGCATGGTATCAAAAACATAGTAAACTGTGGACCAACGCAAAAACAGATTCGCTGGTGCTTTCTGGCATAGCAGCCCATGATTCACATCAAAGATATACATCTAGTGTCAGAAATAAACCCCGTGCCAAATCAGTATTTTCACTTTTCTGTTCATATTTAATCTTTTGTAGCCTAAGTGTCACAGAGTGACTGATATCTCTTTCACAAAACCTGGTAAGAGAATACAATGAGAAAATTGCATAAATCAAAACAATAAAGCAAGTACTGATGGAAATAAAGAGTTCCAGAGGTTCTGAATTTATCTCTGGCAATTATCATAAACTTTACTTTCATTTCGGGAACAGTGTTTTAGTTTAAATCATCATTGGTTTACTTACCAAGGCAGCTGTTTTTGACAAGTGTTTGGTGACAAGTGCACACACTATAAAACTGAAGTGGGGGGGGGTCAATAGATATCCCGCATTTAGTTTTACTTTTACTTCATATTAGTCCTGTTAGTTTTAATGTCGATATTCAGGAATGGATAGTTTCAATTCATCTACTATGATCATACTGCATCAATAGGAACTTGGCAAATGCAAGATCTTGATATACCAAACAGTTTAAAAAAAGAGGGACTGCATATTCCTAAAGACCTTTCCGTAAAAAATAATATTTGCTCATTTGAGTAATCATATACATAGGATTATTTAACTTGGCTGTATTAACTTTGTTATCAAGACCCAAATGATTAAAGAAACAGATTAAAATTAGCAACAAATGTAACAAATCTGTACACAGTATACTCATTTACTGTAAAAGAAAACAATTTTAAGTTCCATAAAATAAACTTGTTTATCACTGACTTTAATTGTACAAACCACACATGCTTCTTGGAGCACCTCTGGTCTCTGCAGCGGAGCGCAGCAGATTAGTGCTTTCATTTTAAGAGATGCAGTTGATGGAACTAGTGTAGTTTTCTTGGCTTTATCCTCCATAATAGTTGATTAAATGTTCTAAATGATCGGAAACTTTTAACTTATTTAAAATGTAAAGACATTGTTGAAATTATGAAAAAGAAAATTAAACAAGGACAAACCTTTAGCCCTGGGATTACAGAGTGCACATACTACTAAAAAACACAATTTCAATAATTTTTGCCTTAGTATAATCCTAATTCTTATTTCTTTTTGTTAAAATGTGTATATAAAAAAAAACTGGAACCCTAATATAACATATTTGATAAGTCAGGGTTTCTTAACACACTGAATTTTTTTAGGTTTTATTTTTACATTTCTTTGAATAATGTTTACGAGTCCACATACTTTACAGGAATATTAGCATTTTCGGGAACACCATAAACTAATGTTATTTTTTGTGTGTTTTTTACAATTATAGAAGACACCTTAACACAAGATAGACAACAATACATTATTATAATAGCTGACATTTCCTATCTTCAGCCTCTTGCTTGATTTGCTGCCCCAGGCTTTTATACAACCGTAAAGTGTGGGCACCTCACTGGGACCAATTTTTGAATTTCTCCAAACAAACATGATACAGCACAGGATAGAGAGTCATCTGTTATTGACATAAGGAGCCTAATCCTTCCCACCACTAACTATCTCTTCTAAGAGTACACCTCTCACTTCTGAGTTGGCTAACTAGCCATCACTGCTGCCTGTTGGCTACACACCTGCCCCAGCAGCACTCGGAGGCAGACATGGGCCCCTGGAGATAGAAAACACACTCAAATTCATAAATGCACCAATGTAGGCTGAAACCTGAGTCTGTGTGTTCACCTCACTTAAATGCAGCCTTGTGAATTGATACTGCACACACATATTCTTGTAAATCTCTCCACGTACACCTATATATACCACATGAACACCTTACCTATGCGTCACTCAGTGACTGTCTGTTTGTTTGGGCCATGGCAATTATGGCAAACAAATAAATGCCAGGTGCAAAAGAAACACCCAGCATGCTGAACTAAATTAGTAATATTAGGAATGTGCACTCATCATTTGCAGTCAATTTCCTGTTGCTAATGAGATTAAAAAAACAATGCTGTCAGTCAGGAGACAGAGGGAAACCATTTCCATTTTCTTATTTGCTTTTCCTCATAATCAAGCTGCTGCTAAGGTAATAATGAAAATAGCGGGATGTGGCAGCGCCGTTTAATTACATTTTGAATGTCAGGGAGTTTTAGACACTTAGGCAAGTCATTTCATATGACATTGGATTGGTATTAACGTTTTGAAGAACGCTTTATACAAAATATAAAATCTCCTTGTTGATATTCTAAGAGGGAATATAAAATATCAGATAAACTGTTTGAATTAAATAAAGATTTCAAGGATTGTTTGAGTTTTATGCCGTGAGTATTAAAAAAAAAAGAGAATATTTAAGAGGTTGTCTATGGGTAAAGTAAGTCATATATCATTCTTCACCCTATCCTCCTCTTACATGAGCCCCATCTACTACTCCTAGTGTGGTCTGTCAGGGTGGATGATGGTGGTGTTGACCAGAAGAGGGCAGACATACTGTATTTAATCTCATATTCTATTATCTATCTTCCTTCTCTAACCCCCCTACCAATCTTTTCTCTTCTCCTACTTGTAGCATCTTCTTTGAATGAGCTTTCAGCTGTACCAAGTTTAGCTTGTCAGGCAACTCTTTGAACTGGATAGTCTTTAGATTAAATAAACAAGAGAACTACATCAAGGATGTTTTGAAAAAAAAGAACAAGATCTTAATCTATAAATTTATGCCTATTGTCATATGTCCTTTTCGTATATCAGAATAAACCAAACCAAAATTGGCAATTTAAATAGGCTGTAAGAAAAACAGTAAAGATATTTATAGAAATAAGCTAAGTTAAAAATATGTTTTTTATGGTTTTTACTGGTTACACTGAAAGGGAAAAATACCCAGACAGTCAGAGAAGAAGAAATTGCTTTATTTTCCACTCACTCTTTAATAGTATTTAACATTTGTGTTTTTATAGCATACTAAAGCAACCCTTGTTATTACAACCTGACATGTCAGATGTCCACTGGTTTCAAATGCATATTCTTTTCTGAAGAAGTGTAAGAATTACTAAACCTCATTTTTGGGGGCAGATAACCTGTATGAATTGGGCCTTTAAGGTGCTACTTTTACGCAATTTTGCAAATCATTACACGTTTAAAAATTCAGCGATATTTGGCTTAAAATCGTCTCAATGTTGCTCTCTATGTCATGTCTACATGTCTATGTCACATCTCTAGCTTTGAGTTTAAAGATGTGTTTGATTCAACCCAAACCTGGAACTGGGAGGAGTGACTTACTGTAATCACAGAGGTGGTGCCATACCAATTGGCTGCTTGCAAACGTTGTTTTTTGCATTGTTTGTATATGGCCCCTATAGCCACTGCTAAAGCCATAACAATTAGAAAAACACAGTTCTACAGCACGTTCCGTATTTAGAGTACAAGTCCCACACACCATCTAAACTATCTCACTCACAAACATGTGGCCGTTGAAGGTTGGGAGTTGGAATTACGAGGTTATTGGGAAAATTGACCAAAAGTATTTTTCTTGCTAGTATTTTGTTATCTTTTTAATAACTAAGCGTTTTAGTTAAGGTAATTACGGATATTAAGTAATATCCAGTTAACGTTTTCACTTTCCTCGTATCCTGACTACATACCGAATCTCATTAAACTGTCTGGGTTTTTAGAGAAGCAATAAAATGAGATGCTGTCCTTTCCTCCTTGTCGGTTGGTACACCCATATGCTGAACACAAGATTACTGTGTTTTTTTGTGTGTTTTCAAGGTTATACAGAGAAAAACTGCAATAGTTGCTGGTTGTGTTCTGTGTACAGTTTGGTTTTTGCCATCCGAGGAGGAGGAGTCGTGGGTGTTATGTCTTTGGATGACATGAGCTGCAAGTCCTCCATAGAGTCACTGTTGTTACATCCATGGATATTCAATTTTTATTTTTATTATGGTTTTACTTTTACAACCATGACTACATCTTGTATTTTTTAGTGATTAGGAAAACTTGAGATAGGAAAAAGAGTTAACAAACTGCCTAAAATAATTTAACAAACTGTGTTAAAGCAGACAGCCAGTATAAGACAGCTTGTTCATCCTAGAAGTTTAGACCTACAAACACCACTGGATATTATTACATACTGATCTGAAACAGTGTTTTTTTTTTCTCCTTATGTTTTACGATTTGACAAAAGCACCATGTCTCTTATTCTTCCTTTGCAAGTTTGTTTTTGTTTATCTGTATTCCCTAAGAAATCTGCCTAATGTATTTTTAGACTTGGGCAACCAAGGCCTTTGCACACCTCAGGCCTCCATCCCACCACTTTTTAGTACTGATGGGTTAGTGGTGCTAAATAAGTGCAGGGCTAGCTAACTTGCTGATGAAATATAAGTGGGCAGTAATGAGCACAATCACAGTCACTTGAGGGAAAATCTGCCATAACCAACCACACAGTCCAATCTTTCATTCATTCAAGTCCTGATAGAAAAGCCCCACGTCCCTGGGTAGGAATGTGAATGACAGGGCAGGCCTGTGCTGGAGGGACCCCAGTTGGCCTCTGGAGTGGCCCTACATGTGTGACTGCAGGGACAGGGATAGTGACGGCAGCTCGGGTCTCGCTGGCCCTTCTAAAATGGCCCATTAATTACACAAAACCCTAAGAGAAAATTAACAGGCAAATTTAATAACAGGAAAGAGGAGGAGGCCATGTATGCTTGGGTGTGTGTGTGCGAGGGACTGCATCCATATACTGTGACAATATCCACCCCTCTGGTATTGATAGAAGTGCTTCAAGCTTTATTTTGCTACAAACACTCATCTAACAAGGCTGTCTTACACTTAAGGTCAAGGATTTAAGGACCTACAAAAGGTTTAGCAAGAGAAATAAATTGTAATCGCTGGGGCAAGACATTTTATGACTTAATATTGAACCATTTCTTAGTAAATATGACACATTAGTGTGGCACTTTGTTTAATTGGAGATTTGAGACATAAAGAAGTTTGATGACATTTTAAAAACATGAAGATCTTACATTATTATCTACCTTTCAGAATGTCTGAATATTTAGTACTGCGTATCATTTTAAAAGTATCACCAAAATAAATATTACCAATTTAAACCTTCATTACAATTGCACAGGTCATAAAAGTTTTGATTTAAAGTATGAGGTTCGTCAATAACACTTCTGCTGAAAAGAAAAAAAAAAGATGCAATGTTATGTAATGATTCCACCTAGTACAGTAGTTTAATATTGGTCATTACCCAATCAACTAATAATTTGTAATGTTTGTCTGATGCTTTTATTGCTCATTTATTTCTTTTGTCAAATGAGAAAATGGTCTAAAATTCTTAGTACTCCTTTTTCAGGTACTCCTATGGCTGAACCTGTCTATCTTCTGTTTCATGTAATCTCTTACTAAACAGCTCATGAAGTGAAGATTATCTAGAGATAAAAAAGGACTTCAAATTCTACTCAACAAAATGAATATAAAAACTACTCACAAAGTGCCTTTTCAAAGGATTTATACCCCTCATGTTTTTTATTTATTTATTTTTTGTATATATATACATATATATATATATATATACCTGATTTTGACTTCTCTATTCCAACATTAAATGATTCAGGATGGACCATTGGTGAGTATGTTGTTCATAAAGGTAAACCGCTACCCAACTATTTGCCAGGTTTCCCTGGATTATTGAGCCTCCCTGTCCCTGTTGAAGAGAAGCCCTTCCACAGTATGATGCTGCCACCACCATGTTTGGGACAGATGCATAGTTTTGTAGTATCCGATTTCTTTCTTTCACATGCTTTATTTGTATTGCTTCCAACAAACTGCAAATAGTTTTTTTTTTTGTTTGGTTATTATTTTTTGTTTGTTTGTTTGTTTGTTTTTTGCTGTTAGTTGCAGCTCTTCCTTAACAGTGCTGTCATAAAATCTCCCATATCAACTGAGACCCTCTGCAGTTCCTCAAAACTTCCCATGGCTGGTTCTTTAAACACTTCTTTCATTTTCAGCTTTTCAGTTCAGGAAGATGAAGACTTGGTGAGTTTGTAGTTATACTCTTCCCACTTCCAACTAATAGATTGAACAGCACTCTGTAAAATGTTTAAAATGTGGGATATTTTCTTTTAACCCTACTTTTGCCTACTCCTTAGCGTAAACCTAGGTCTGTATGGAGTAAATGTTAATTTGTAAAATATATTATCCAATTGCACAAGTGGATATCTTAAAAATAGAGATAACATGCCTTGAAATTACATGCCGGAAATGTTCCGACAAGAAAAATACCAAAACATCCACCCTTTGAAAAAAACTACATCTATGGATCTATAAGAATATATAGCCATAAAAGGTCTTTTTTTTGTTTTATTTTCATGGTTAAAAATCTCTGATAAAAAAAACAAAACATCCTAATTAGCAGCTCTGCACCACCAGCTTCACAGCAGCAAACATACTAACAAAAGAACTCCAAGTGAAGTAAGGTAACTAAAACTACTGAATTGTGCTCTAGGAAATTTGTTAAAGGAAATTCAAGTTGTATCAGAAAGTGTAAATCCCAGGATGTTCCTACTGCATTTAAATGTGATTTTTCTCTACAATGTACAGTATTCCATTCTTTCAGTCAATGCACTGTTCAAAGATAGATATGCTAATGCAGAAAGTAGTTGGACTATGAGTGGTGCTATTCCAGTGCACTTGATGTGATGTAAAACGGTAGCAGAGCCATCAGTTCGGCATATATAATATCTCTATGTCTGCATGTGTGTATGTAGATATGGAATATTGAAAAGAGTGAAGAGTTTGAAGCTGCTGTGGCCCACTTCTTCTTCTCCTCTGTATTCCCTCTTCCTCTGTGGAGCTGTCAGCCTCCCAGGGGTCGGATCAGTTTGCTGCAATAGGTAGGCCGAGGCTATCAAAGTACATGTTTTAACTTTTTAAGACTTTGCAGGTTGGCTTTGTTCTTCTTTTCTCTCTGTTGTGCGAGCTCTCCTGGGCCCTTGGTTAGGGAATGTCTCTAGGTGCTGGTAAGTGGCTCTGGGCTATTAAAAAAATGCAGGTTATCTACTGGGAGACATGGAGGAGTTTTTCAAATTGTAGTGAGAGATTAGGCCTAAATGCAGAATTTAAAGGGAAAGACAGAAAAAAAGGTTTTCCAAGATTATGGGGCTATGAGAGTCACATATTATACAACATTTTTTTCTATTCCTACTCATAGGTAGAAATGTATTTTCTACAGATTTCACACACGTTTTTCTAAACTATAAATGACCTATATTACTTGAATCCTCCTGCTGACTAGTGCATATAAACAAATGCAGACACCAGCTTTATCACCACCCCCCCTTCCATGCTCATACAGATACACAACACACACACATTCACACATCTATCCCATCCAGCTACACTGCTATGTCTCAAACCAAAGGGAAAAAAAGGACCCAGGCTTGAAGCCTTTGGGATGATTTGATTAGCAATGATATCTCAAAACGGCCTCATCGTGCTAACAAGATTAAGCTGAGGCCTTGTCTCTTTTTAGTGCTGGAAATTTGCTGGGTGATTAAAACTGGCTCTCCTTAGTAGAACAAGAGCCATAGCTGGCTAGTGGGACCGTTGCCAGGTAACGGGACATGACTGGTGTTTTTATGTAATTACATACACAAACATCAACAAGCTAAAGTCAGCTCAGAGGAGGTAAAGTAGAATAACTTTAGTCTATGGCCAAGAAGAAAAAGAAACATCATCCAAAGATTGGTTAGTTGACCAACTTTTATACATAAAATAGATCTATTCTGCTCTTAGTAACAAAAATCAGGGAAATCTAAATAGAACTTGCCAAATTTGCAAACTTGCCAAGGGCATCATGATGTTACTACTTGTTTTTTAACTGAGCAACTATACCTTTGCTTAGAGCTGCTGATGTCAGTTTTCCTGTATTACATCACAAAATCAGGAAACTAGCACTAAAAATCAGATGCAGTACCTTAGTTAAATCTAAGCAGGGAGATAATTGGGCAATTAATTGCAACACATGTGCAGTTAATTGTCAAAATAATAATAGGACATGTAGACAGAACTAAGACATCCACGCATACAGAGGTGATTGTAAATCATCCCTTAAGTCTTAAGCTTATTATTCTTTATTTCTTAGTTTAGGAGGGCCTGCTTATTTCTCTTTATGTTTGTCTTACCTTGTTTCTTATGTTGAGGGAAAAAGTAGGGAGTAAATATAACTTATTCAATAATTCAATTGTTGCTTATTTTTACACTTTTATTGGAAGCTTTTCAGTTTTTATTGGTTTTAAATACATTTTAAATCCCCGAAAAATAGACAGAGATCTCCTAAAGCTCTCTTTTACTGTGGTGTACTTAGCCTTCCAAAAATGAATATTTACTCTAGCAGGTTGTGACAAGTTATGAGATGGACTGCTTACATTAAGATATTATAGCTTTAATTTTATTACACTAATTGCTTTCACTTCACCCTAAAAAAAAATGCCTTTTCCTAGCCTCTTAAAATGACACCTCTTACTGCTAGTGAACAAGAAATTGAGCTACTTGAAAATTTAGCAGCAGGTTGTACCTTTATTTCAAAAATGGTTTTTAGAGTATTTCATGCAAAAATGAAGTTAAGCCTTTGAATCTTCAACTTTCAGTTTACCATGAGAGGGGTATTAATTCTTTACTCCAACTCTGTATTTATTCAATTGGATTATGTATGCATGGGAGACCTAATGAGAGCTTAAAAATGCAATTATTGCTTAAGCAAAAAATGTGACTTTTTTGATAAATGTTTCCATTCCCTAATAAATGGAGAATCAACAGACTTAGGAAACTGCTTTATTCAGAGCTTGAAATTAGCCCATCAATCACTTGCAGAATTTGTTAACTATTTCTCTCCTTATCGCCCCCTTCTTCTGCTTTCCTTACCGAGAGAAGAGGAAGATCAGTGTAGACACACATACAGACAGAGGGGGAGTAGACAGGGAGAGAAAGAGAGAGAAAACTAACTTTATAAAGTAACTCTGGACAAATCGAGAGGTAGAAAGTCATTTCACAAGGGACAAAATGCAAAGATTCACACGATACCTCCAAACGACTGTATGATAATAAAGTGCATTAATTATTCACATAGTCTTTAGGTTCATATACATTCAGTGGCCAAGGTGAGCAAGGTTAATGATAAGCAAAAAGGTCATAAGGGTTCCAAAAGGTCACGGTTATTGTTTATGAACATGTTTATTATGTTTTGAGAACAATGAATAGCTCATAGTGGTATATGGGAAGGTTATACTATTGATTTCACATATTTTCAATTCTCATGTGGCCTGGGAAATATATAGTTATAAATTATCATAATTCCAGGAACTCATTCACAGAGCAAACCTGACACAGCGAAGGATGTAAATGTTGCAATGAAATAAATCAATAAGAAGAGACAACATTCTAACTTTCAGAAAGACAAGATGGTATTTCAGACTCTAAGGTAGGCCATGCAGTGCAGGGTTTAGGAGTAAACTGGGAGTTAAACAGCCCAGAACTTTGACCTAAGGTTGTGATATTGATTCAATACAGACATAAGTTTATATTTTGTTGTTGTTTTTACCATATGGACAATTTTAATATTTCAGTGTTTGATTTAAATCTAAAAGCCATTGCCTTGTCATTATAAACTTAAAACCTACTGTACCTTCTGAAAAATCTATTAAAAATCTTGATCTATTTCATTTAAGCAGGAGTTGTTAAAACACCTTCATATGTCCCTACTTTGTCCTTCACATTTTAAACCTGAAAACTTGCTTATTCAGTTTTTAATTCTTATTTTTTTGAAAACAAACAAAACAGTAGCTAGTGCTAACTAATAACTAACGATACATGCGTTGTATCAACAAAAGTCTATTTTGGTACATGTGTTACAAAACTAACTTTCAAGAGCTTTTTCTGTTGATACCAGGTAGATGTCAGATGTTAGTGTTATACAACAATAGCTTTGGCTAAGAATATTAATGAGTGCTGATTGCAATAACTGAAAATACTTAGTAATTTTTGTCAAAATGACAATATCTGGGCATCAGCTGATTATCAAGAAAAAAACTGCCAAATGAGCTCTCAGTCTTTTCAGTTGTTGTGGTATTTATCTACCTGATGGGGTGTGGTATTACAGAATAATATTAAAGAAGTGAATCTGTGCCTCCAAAGAGCAAGCGCTGCACATCTATGAAGAACAAACACAAAAATCACTTCCCTAAACACAGAAATTCACAAGGAAAATACTTTACATGAATTTAAAATAGTTCATTTGAGAGACTTTTTAACTAGGTTAGGTGTGTTCAACTAAATTCTTTGGTAAAATGAAAACAAAAAGAAATAATAACTCAAAAAAGAAAACAGGATAAAACTGAAACCAAAAAAAACAATAAATGGATGCAACAATATCACAGTTTAGACTGGTTAAATATCTTTAGAAACCAACTTTTGTTTTTTTTTCTCACAATTTGCAAGGTCTTTAACAACAAATGGTAAAAGTGTTCAAAGCAGTTTTCAATCCAAAGCAAAAGAGCAAATAAATGATTAATCTATCAAATGATTTTATTTTACAAATTATCTGTTGAATTTTAAATCAGTAAGCTTTTGGACAAGAGATTTTGAAAAGGTAACAGTCAGAAGTTGCCAATTTTGTTTTACTGTATTTTACCACAACAAATGACAGCAAATTTTACTGCTGATGTTGTTATAACTATACTTGTAATATTTGATACGTGGCATTATGCTTTAATGCTATAAGTGAGCAGAGTTAGGTTATAATCTGTCGAAAATTTTTGTAGAAATACCATAGCACTGCAAATCTTACGGTAGGAAATTAACTCAGTATGGTAATGCCATGTATCCAGAATTATTATTTTTTCATAGGTGCTTTTGGAAATTTGTGCTGCTTTACATAACACTATGGTCAAGAATTGAAAGACATTTATTGTTTACATGAAATAATTTGCACACAAAAACTTACATGCAATCCATCAAATCTCCTAAAATCCTCCAAAATCAAAGAGACATGTTCCTACTTGACCAGAACTTATACGAAAGAGGTCAGGTTGGAACCTTTTGAAAACACATCTGTCCCAAACTAGAAGGCAGTAAACTCCCTTCACCACTTTATTTTCTAAGCTGTGTATCTGCCTGCACACAACACATGGAGCAACCACACTTTTTTTTTTTTTTTAAGAGGAGCAGGGGGCTGGGTGGTACACGCACAACACTGCAATCAAGACAATCGCTTACTGTTAATTTCATTCATCTCCTATCTGTTGCAGCACACTATGATCTGGAGGATGGAGGAGAGACCAGAGCATTTCTACTGATGGAAAAAAAACAATGCCATTTCCTTTCTTCAGCCAATTTAAATTAAAGTGGCCCTTCGTGTCAGCTTTGATTGGGAGAGCGTTGAGATATGGGTAATGCGTGACAGCGGACAGGTGACAAGAATGCATATAAACTGCGCTGTACATCAGTTCACACACTGACGACGGGAATATTCAAAATATATGCAGGGAATGTTCGGAGCTATTTCAGCAAGGGATCACATAATATTACCTTTGCACTATGATAAGATAAGGTATATTTCATATTTTCATGTATTTTCATTCATTTTCCCATTTTGGGGAAGTAGCAGGAAGATTTTAGCCTTAGGCAAGATTAATAAGCATTTAAAACGGTTTCACTGCTAACCGGCAAATCACAGTGTGTGTTTCAGAGTATTGTTCACCACTGAGTGGCCATGAATGACATAAATAGATTGTATACTTCAGCAGAAAGCCACTGACTGCAGAAACAAATACATAACTAAACAAAAACACTTTACCTATAGAAGTTCACGCTCATGAAAATGTAATATGACAATCCTATAAACATAGATAAAAAGAGTACAAAAACCACCCACTCTTCCATCCAATTTTTCCTCCTGAGTTGAAATTAAATGAAAAATCCGCTTTACGTGACATTTTTGCACTTAAGACAAAATCCAAAGCACTTAACCTCTATTCTATAACATTAAAACTGTTGGGATCCGGAGCCTGTCGCTCCATCTTTCCTCCAGCAGAGTGCGCCTCGAGTCTCCTGGGCTGGAGCCCT
>JAUZNJ010030848.1:0-14554 GCA_034780135.1 Jordanella pulchra | reverse complement strand
GGTCATACAGGGACCTGACAGCCCGTATCAAGGAGCCCGGTACCCCATACTCCCGGAGAACCCCCCACAGGGCTCCCAGAGGGACACGGTCGAACGCCTTCTCCAAGTCCACAATATCACTATGAATTTACAATATCACTAATGAAAGTACTCCAATCAATGTGGGAAACGTTATAAGGTCAACCTGAATTCTACTACTCCACAGCAGTGATCTGAAACTCTCAAATGACATTTTTAGATGGGTTCATGGCCCAGCACACCTGAATCCCATGGTTTAATATGGATAATCAGATACGTATTGTACACCACCCTTATTTAAGCATGTGGTTAAATGGCATAAACACAACAAAGAAACAATAACTGTGAGTATTTTTAGTCTAATTTCAGACACCTGTTCTTTATTCGATTAAATGCAATCCTTATCTTGAAATCTTGCTTCTATTTGTAAAACACCAAAAAAAAAATAAACGGTTGATAGAGCACGGCCTTGCCTGAGAGAGATGCTCTGCAACGTCTCTTGTGGCAGAAAGCATATATTTGCAGTCGTAAATTGCAGTTTCATAGGAACATTAATGGCGCTTTGAAGAATCCCCAAAAGACTTTAAGGCTTAATTTGAGTTATAAATAAAGACCCCACCTTTCATGCAGTAAAATGCTTACCAGGGCCAGAGGGAAAACAAAAACACAGATTTGAACAACCGAGAAAATGGGATTAGGGGAGTACTGCAAGATTTCAATTTTCTATGGAAACAGCTGCTTCAGTTGGATGAAAAAAAAGAGTTTAGGTTCTTGCATCTCCAAAGCAAGAATAAAAAGTTTGAGTATCTGAATGCTACCATGATGGCAAATTGCTGGCTTAACTCAATTACTACATTTCATTCTTTCAGTAAATCGGACTTCTGTCTGCTAAAACAGAAACCTTCACAAAAAAAGAGTAAATCACATTAATATCTACTCCTGAAATGCTTTAGGTATAAATCCTATGCTGTTCTTCTGAACATAAAGTTTCAAGCCCTTACATTTACATATGAAAGCATGTTTGAAAGTCGGAAAATCTCCAAGGACAAGGTGCATGTTGTCATAAGGGACAATACATGCAAAATGGCTAAAGCTACGGCTATATTGGAGTTTAGTGTGCCTAGTTTGGTATGCATGGTGCACACTTTACACTTAAAACACTCACTGCTTGCATGCAGTCATTTTGAGAACATACAAAAATACTAAACATGCCAGTAAAACGACTGCAAACTACCAGGTGGAATTCCACATTTTACATGACGAAATGCCTGGTAGAGCAAAAAAAGGCCATTAGTGCATATGTTGCTTATTATGAGCTCCCAGCGACATTGACTGCAACTCAGTGGGGAACCTTAGAAAAGATGACCTCCCTACTGGACGCCTTTGAACAGCTGACCAAAGATGTAAGCTTTGCAAAGTCCAGTGCTGCAGATTCCCACCATTCCTGTCGTGATGTCCCTCAAACAGCTACTGGCCAAGGTTGATGAAACATCCAGAGGTGTGCAAACTGCCAAGCGAACTCTACCAGAAGCAGTTTGTAATCACTTAAACGGTGTGCATCGATACAAGGACTCTGGCAAGTAGAATGTCTGGACTATGCTGCAGTGTGATGTGGATGAAATGGCTGGTGGTGGTAGGGATCAAAAGGAAGAGGCTGCTGGTGCAAGTGCAGATGACCCAAACCAGGAAGATGTGAAGACACCATCAGATAACGTGAGAGCCTGCAGGAGATGTACCAAGAAATCCTTTCAGAAAATGATGTTGTACACGCTGCTACAGGTGTAACTGCTTTTCCGGGTGTATCAATAATTTAAAAAGGGAAAAATGAATCATATTCACTTCTAGTAAATGTAAAGTTAACCTTTGAGTCTGGTGGAGGTTAACAAATTTCTACTTCTTGTCATATTAATTAGTAAATATGAATAGCAAGAGATAAAATAAAGACTTGGATGTTAACAGAATTCTGATTTTGCTCTTATGTATTTTGTCAGGTGCAGTCATATTTGGCAGAGATCACAGGCGGCAAGTGTAGACATTGAGCTTCCGTTTAGTGCCGTATCTCATGTCATTGAGAAGAAATCGTACATGTTGCAACAACGCTTAGATGCTCACTTTCATCCAGAAAAATCTTCCTCTCATACATTAGTACAAAGATATTACTTAAAGGCAAAGAGCCAAAGAAGGATTGTCTTAATCCTCACTTGTTGCACTTCATAGAGCGGATTGTTAACTTAAATCTTTTCTAGAAAAAAGAGCTTTTCAAATTCAGCTGTTATTATTTTTGGAGCCTTTTTAATATGCTTGTTCTTTGTTTCATACACGACTGAATGTATCCAGTTTCGATTTTTCAATAGCCCAGGCAATAGACTAAGGACTCTGACTTTGCACTTTTGTGTTAATTTGCTTTTTACCTCTTTTATAAACGTCTTTTCATACATCATAGTAGAAATTTTCAGTGTAGTACAGCTGTACTGGAAAGGTGCAGTTCTTTGACCTATTTGTGAAGAAAAGAGATTCATCTATTGTTTGAATAGGAATTCTCAGGTTAAGCAGTGTTAATTATTTGTAGACTATATCTGATGGGGTGTCACAGTGTAGATGGGTTTAGCTTAAATTTTGTGACTGGTATGATATGAAATTAGTTTATATTGGTATCGGCTTTTATCGGAATTGGAAATTCAGTGTTTGGAATATTTCCATATTGAATATCGGCAAAAAAGGCGATGTGAAGCATCCCTACTAAAATCCTTTGAGTTCACCTTTGTTTTACACATTTTAACGGTAGCTAGGCATGCATATAGTTGCAACAATGATATTCTAACAAAAGTTATTATTTTTTAATTTATTTTATTTTTCACCAGCTGAATAGGAAATATCTAACATGAGTCAGTTTTAAAGTTACTGCCATATCTATCCATGGTGCCGATTTCCCATAATTCTCTTCTTTTCCATAATAGTCAGAGCTTGAATATCAGAACTAAATTCAGCACTTTTTATGTGCATTTCAAGATAGCATTGGGATCTTGCATAAATGGGCTTTTTTATTCAAACAGGTATTCCCCCCATTGATGCATCTCCCACTAGGCCTTCATTGTGAGCATTACTCATGAATGGGTCAGCTGAGTAAAATGATGAAAAGAATTTATTCATGTATTCATAGAAAATATTAGCAATTTCAATGTGTCAGAGCAGTTTTGTTAGAACTGCAAAAAGAAACAATTTAGAGTCAAAAGAGGAGAGGTGCAAAGTTTACAGAGCTATTTGCATATGAATGTAGATGCTTTCAGCTCAAGTCAAATCATCTAAGATGGAAAATTCAAGAAGTCACTCTGAAGTAACTGTAGGAAGAGCTGCAAAAAGGTGATAAAACCTAAAATCTACCTAAATTATTTTTGTAAAGATGTCTTCATGATGCTAAAACATTTATACTGAGGAAGTTTATGTGTTCCTGGATGGAGCTCAGAGACAAAGTTCTCTTTGTTGTCAGAAACAAGCCTGAAGCCAGCTGGCTGTGCATCTCGGCACGTTAACCAGTCCAGTCTCCAACCAACAAAAGCCATCCTGCCACAGATCACTGTGCCATCCGCGGAACAAGATAAAACAGAACAACTGGGTTTCAAAAAACAACATAAAAACAAATCTGTTGTCATAAACTGTAGACACAAATATTAATTCATTTTGCTTTATTTAACTGTGTGAGCTTTATGACCATCATAAAATGTTAATGTTGGTCTGATGTATGTAAAATCATGTTATTATAGTCAATCTGTTTACTGAAACATGTTTAAAAATAAAATAAATAAAAATCTACGTCATAAAAATACAAAAGAATGCATAAAGTCTCCCACTCTGTCCCACTATATGCATATCACAAAGAACTACCCGTACTAAAGTAACTGTTAAGATGCATTCCCACTCTAGCTGCAGTTCTGGGATAGATCCAAGGATTGGTAAAGTACAAAACGAGATTGGTATAAGTCAGAAAATCTTAACCTTCAGT
Organism: Jordanella pulchra; assembly: GCA_034780135.1. Lineage (NCBI taxonomy): Eukaryota > Metazoa > Chordata > Actinopteri > Cyprinodontiformes > Cyprinodontidae > Jordanella > Jordanella pulchra. Next base: position 10,536 of record JAUZNJ010030848.1, on the reverse strand, counting down.
TACCACCATTTGTTTTGTGGAAGAGATTTCTAAACTGACTCAAACAAGATCATGCAGCTACAAGGTATTCTTTTAGGTTCATTATGGCTCCAATACTGTGCTGATCGATAAAATAAAACATGAAGAATAAAATCTGGTTCAAGGGGTTTTTGTTGCTGCTTTGGTGTTCAGATGCGGGCCTCCTCCTCGGCACTAGGAGCCATATGAGACATTTCAATTTTTTTGATCTTTGGACTTGTGCTCTAACTTTTGGTTTTATCTTCTTCAACTCAAATATGCTGCCCGTGTGTCCACTCCTCCCTTGCAGATTTAGCTAAAATTGGACGGGCAATCATTCACACCACAAGTTCAGTTACAGGGTTATGTTAAACCTGGTTAAGACCAAGTACCCTGGTCCTCAGTTGTAACCGTGCCAGGGCATTGTTCCTGTGTCTGTTTCATTGTACGTAATGGGTTTACTCTACTGTGTCTTCTCAACAAACCAGACTGTGGAAGGATAAAAGGTAGTCAAGGCTTCCATGTCATCTTTAGACTTGTTACTTGAATGAAACTACACCTTATCTGTGGTCCTGTATTTTATAAACCTCTCACAAAAATAGATTAAATCCCTAAGCTTATGAAGGTTTGTGTGTTTGAAAAAACACATGCACAGTTGCTAGCATGAGCAAAGCTGAACTACTAAGCGGATGCTGCCTGAATTGCCAGCAGTTGCAGTTTATTTAACATGTTTGCCTTCAATAATATACAGAACATATGTTGATCAGCAGCAGATGCAAAATATTGGGAGGTGGATGAGAAAATATTATTACCTGCAAACTTCAACAAACCTGGAATAGATTTAAAGGTTAGTTGTAAACTTGCACCAAAAACGTCTTAGGTCATTGCGGTAAAAAGAAAGGCAGAGATGCAATGACAGGCAGGAGAGGGAGAATATTTTGTGTGTGTGATAACATTTTTGGATTGTGAGAAATTAAACTAGAGTCATATTTTCTATCAAGTAATCAGGTTCCTTGGGAAAACACTGCATTTTGGTTATATTGGATGGGTTGCTCCAGCACGCAGAGCTGGATTGATTTTAGAGGCGGGGGGGCGGGGGGGTATCACTTCATCTTGCACTTGACTTTCATGCTTTCACTCACAATCTTCCAATCAAGTAGGAAAAGAGGTTTGTAATGAGTTTGCATTAAAAAATAATAGAGAAATAAAACTGCATCTATCGAACTGCAGCACTCATTAATATGAAGGTGTTTTTTTTTTTTACAAAAAGAGGTTGGATTTTCTTTGTGTAAATTGGTGGTAAAATGTATTATATTACAGTATGAAATAAAAGCTTTGCTCTGTTCTGTAAGATGACCCGTAACACCGAGGTACGCCCAGGATCAAAGCAGTAATCCTTAAGTAGGCACAGTACTCTGACTCAAAAATGATAGGATGTATGGGATCTTTACTAAGAGTTATGTAGCAAACATTGAACTAAAAACTCTAGTGCTTACAAGGCCATGACCCAAAACCAAAGCATGCTGAAGCATTCACTGGTAATATTGCAGCCTCTTCTGAGTGTACGTATTACGTTCTGAAATCCATTGCTATAATTAGTTGAAGCTTCTCCGTGTAGCTTGTAGCGGCACAAACCTAAAAAAAGTGTTCACATTATCAGAAATGTCAAATTGTTACATTGATATGCATATATGACTCTTGTATGTAACAAAACAACCACAGTGAGGGACTGAAAAGTTGCTTTTAAACTTGTTTTCCCTTTTATACAGTTCATGATGGTTCACAATAACAACAAAGGGATACCAGAAACATTAAGCTCTGCACCAGTCCAATTGCTCCCATGCGCACAGGAACATGAACAGGGCTCTGCTTGAGGAGGAAATATAATTAAAGGGGAACATAAAAGGTCAGACATACGAGCTGTGTCCAGGGTTTGTGCTCAGCTCCAGATCCCATGTCTCTAGGCAGCTGGAAGGAAGACAGTCCCTGTTTGGCCAAAGATTCTGTCACAACAGAGCCAATAATACTGTATCTTAAGGCCAGCAGGCCACAGCACTTGATTTTTTTTAAAAAGAAAGCCTTTTAGAGGTGGTCAGTTGATTTTACATTACGGTGGGACCCATCTACTTGCATGCAGATGGTGTGACACTCCTTACATGTGTTGTTTTAAAAGAAAAGTATGACAATAGTAAAGGACTGCCACTAAAATGACCACCTGTCTGTCTCCTCTTCAAAGACAGCCTCATTTTTAACAGGCTGAGCTCTAAGGCATGGTGTTAATTCTGTTTTTGTTGTTTTTTTCTGCAGCCCATTTATTATTTAATCAGCTCTAAGATGGATGAACGATATGAGGAGCTTCACGGTTCATTGCATGGAGATAATCTGGATAAACTCACTCAGATATGCCTAAAGGGAGAGAGAGCATTTCTCCAGAAACATCGACGTCTCCGTATTATGTGTGGATAATTAGAAACATATAGATAAAAAACTTAAAAATGACTGAGAAATTCACTTGCGCCAATTAAACAGTTGAGGGGGAAACAAAACAATGTGGTTGTTTACATGTTATATGTAATTATATTCACTATATATAAATGTAATATTTATTTTAATGACATTAAATTTAAACTAATTAAACATCTGACACTAATTAAAGTCAGGATAACTATGTTTCAGTCAAAAATAAATAATTTCAAATCAAAATTCTTGCCCATAATTTTTGGAGACACAGACATCGTCAATTAAAAGACAATTCCTGTGAAGAGGTATGGAGTTGGTAGCATTATGATTTGGGACTGACTTTTGATAAACAACTTCCCAGTCAGTTTTCGCACAAGTTCCCCAGCTGTCTGCTGGAAAGTTGAAGATTAGGTTAAGACAGTGCCTAAAGGCTTACAAATAGCGGCGTGGAGCGGATTCACTAGTAGGAGAATTCAGGTTTTATAGGCCAGAGCTCAGGCCTCCATTTAATCATCTGCAGGAAGTCAGCACACAGTGGATCTGTGATCTGACAGATCTAGAAGATTATTGCAGGTAGGTGCAAAAATTAGCATACTACCAAAACTCAAAAGGTGTATCAATTGAGTAGTGATTTATGGATGTGCACAGCTTTACAGCCACACAGCTTTAGTTTTACATCCCCCCCACTAAAAAATAAAGAATGATGAACTTGATTTATTTTTCGACGTTATAAAAGGGCTTCTTTGTGCTTTCTATATTCACCGTATGTCCTAAGTATGAGATGCAGCACACAGAGCCTACATAAAAGGTCAGGGGATGCCTCATATTTCGTCTAATCTAAATCACTAAATAAAGTTGTAATTTAATAATATATTTGTCACACCCAACAAAAATCTTTATGATTCAAAGCCACAAATATTTTGCCATAAAACTTCCCTCGGAATTTGACTGACCTAGCTTTTTTTTTGGATGACCCACCTCCGGAAGATTAGACTTAACTTAACTGTACAGTCCTAAGAGATGTGTTTAATGGAAATGAGCAGGACAAAAAGGACAGCGGAAACACTTTAGATCAGACGACAATCAATATGAACCACAATCATCTTTTTCTTAAAAATAAAAACTCTTACAGCAACCATCAGTTGAAATTTTATTGAATATCTCTATCAAGATATAATAAAGGGCATCATTAAAACATTTTTCGGCTGCAGCTACAGTCTGGATTGTTATGGTTACAGAAAAGTGCTGGATCATTATGGGCTCACTGGGATTGTTCCAGTCTGTTTTAGACTGGAGTATTGAGCCTTACCAGACTGACTTAAGTCCCATGTAAGTCAGTCTAGCTGGTCGGGCGACTCCTCCAGTGCAGCTGCTTGCGTGGGTAGAGCTTGGTAATTTAAAATTGTTTCCTTAATTTCAAAAATTAAGGAAACCATTTTTTTAGTTTCTTTTTTTAAATGTTTAATTTAAATGCTTTCCCAGAAAAATGTTCTGTAGTTTGGTCTCTTTTTCTAAGGCATGTTATTAAAATACTACACTTGATGAAGTCCAAGAAGTGCAGTCTCTGGGTTTCATCAAACAAATTTGGGTTTGAGGCCCCAATAAAGCCATAACACAATTCTAGAGAGATGTTAACAATAACCTTTATGTGTTATAAATAAAGCACTCAAGAGGCTAAAAAGATGCTTCAAATAGTTCGGTACCATTCACTAACAGTGTGTTTCATCCCTCACAGAGGTCATATTAGATCCCAGCAAGTGCTACTTCAATCTTATTGCTTTTATGATACAGAAGCTGGTGACAAAGGCGAGTGCTGAGCTTAGCTGAAGGACACTTGACAAAAAGCAGCAAATGAATTTAAGGTCCAACCGAGGTTGTAAACCTTGCCAGTAAACTCTCAAGGGCTTTGAGGATTTAAAACATGATTTATGGTGTCCAATAATGTAGAATTGTAGTATATCAATAAAGTACCGTCATATAAAATGGCAGCAGGGTGGATTTGTCACTGCAGTGAATTTTCTGTTGTTCTTTTCTTAAATGGGGCATAAACCAAAACAAAAGCTGATGTCTTTCCATTTTTTATGATTACTACTCACAGCAGTGATGCTTTTCCTTATGTTTAGCTTACACTATTTTTGTTGTTTCTTTAATGACAGAGCAGCTAAACAAAATAGATAGTATTATATATTACATAATAAAAGCAATACAGTTTTCTAGCCTTTTCTAGATTTTTAGTTTTTGCACTGAATTGATGAAGCAGATCAAGAAACTATTAAGTCTAATGTAAATGTTTTTTTTTTCTTTTGTACTATTGCTAAAAGATGTCTGCAGAGCTACCACAAACAGAGGAAGGAGACATGACATTGTTTCCCACATGATTAAAAGCTTGAAAAAGAATGAACATTAGTTTGTTTCTAAATCAAAAAGGGCATTCAGAGGAGTTTTTGTTTACTGCTTAAATGTAAATGTAAAATGGTGATGACATGATTTAGACTTTTAAATAATCCATTTTAAGACAAAACTCGTTGCTTGGATTTAAGATTTACAATGATGAACATACTTTTCCTTCTCCCTGGCAGATATAGGCTGAAAAAAAAACACGTTTAATCCACTTCCATCTTAGGTCCATCGTTTATTTAGGCATCTTGGCTGCTTTTCTGAGTAGTGCTCCAATCGGCTGGCCTGTAAGTTTCAGTGGACAGCCGTGTCTTGGTAGTCTTTGCACTTATGTACTAGAAGGTCTGCTGTTTAAAATTCCAATGAAATATATTAAGTTCTTTTCACAGTAATGCAACATAATGGGGGGAAAAGGTTGAAGCAGACTTTCTCCCTCATCCCCTTCTCTGCTATAGATAGCAGTTCTATCAATTGTTTTCAGGGCTTCTAAAGCTCCTGGGATGCCAAGTTACCAAGGGTTCGAAGAATTTTTTAATCTGTTAAATTTAGTCATGAATCTGCAGATGTTGAGAGTTTTCTTTAAAAGCCAGATACCTGCCAAGCACCTCAGACTGAGGAAAAAATTGACAGGCACTACTGCCTGAGGGGATGGAGAAAGGTAGAAAGAAGGAAGCTTGGACTTTTTTTCCTCACTTCATAAGAAATGTATTTATTGTACAATGTCTTGTGAATTTCATCATTTTATAAAGCTGACTGGCTTCATGTTGGCTCAATGTCCAAAAGTAGCCCGTTTAAGTAGTGACTGAATAAGTTCTCTTTAAAGGAGCTCCAAAAGCAGAAATGCGCTGATGAACTGGGCCAGTTTTATGAAACACCCCATTGCTCTGCTCTGCTCCCCTCATTACCCAGGCAGCAACACCTGTTGCTTCTAATTAGAGGGCTTTGAATGTAACTTTGTTCCTCTCTATACACCTAGCATTGCCAGATTCTTGAAAGCCTTCGTGGGAGTACAGTATCCATTAGTCCTTATGAGCTGCTTAAACAGATCCCTTGAACAGCTCTTTTCCATAAAGCAAGTGGAGCCCTTGGGCCCATAGACCATAACCAGCATGATCTCATGGGGTCTGAGAAAGTTGATGGTATTTATTCAGTGTATTGCATCATTAACTAAGTTGGGCTTGTCCACTAACCGTACTCTCTACATTACAGTGGTTCCTGAGTGTGCTCCTGACTGTTTCCTGCTGTTTAGCATTTTTTATTTAAAGAATTTTTAAACCTATTACTGTGTTCTTTCTGAATTACTAGCTCTTTGTTCATAAAAGTAAATTGGTACCACATATCTAAAGCCAACACAAAGCATGTTCTGGCTCTTCTGTTTTAAAATAGAATATTAAAAAAATGCTGAGAATAGTACCCTGGTTTCTTCAAAAGTTTCATAAAGTGATGTCTGGTACAGAGCTTTAGAGAAACATAAATTTGGGGTTTAAATTTGATATTTAGGATGAATTTGGGCTCCCTGCTAATGCCAACACACCCACATTAGTGTGCTATCTGGAAGGCAGGTTCTAAGTAGCCATTGCCATGTTGATAATTTCACCAGTCAGCAAAAATGCTAAGGTAGCAAGTGTCAGAATAATGTCCAATTGACTGCCAGGGTGCAGGTTCTCCAAGCTGCACATTGTGTTGTAACAACTTATGCAATGTTACTCAGTGCACCTGTCAGCGGACATAATTCTATGGCTGATTGATGCATAAATACAAAACAGGATGAAGACACACGCAATCACAAACACACACAGCCTTCTTGCCAAAATGCGCCATTTTGGAAAGAGTGCTTTGAGAGAGGCAAGCGAGGCAAACACAATTTCAGGGTCTGATAAACATGTCATCCAGGGAGAAGAAGGAATAATTTCCACTTTCATTTGGTTCATTTCACTGGATGTCTTCTGGTCTGCAGTGGCTGCTGTCAGCCCACTGGAAATGTAAGTGTTTAGTGAGTTCAGCAATCCATTTGCTCAACTCTAGGATGCACTACTGCTGGCATCCCCGTGGATAAGTGCAGCAATACACTGGGCTTCAGAGACTGAAATAGGAAAATGGGACTTTTACAGAATAGGAATGTGTACATGATTTTGGACAGCAATGGATACAATAAACCTAAAAGTTATAAGTTAAAACCAACACTAGAAATACATCAGGGCTCATCAAATACTTTCAAATAATCACCAATGATCCTTTATGCTTAAAAAACCTAAACATTCCTACAATTCAAGAATAGGACTACCCTACAGGGGCTCCACAATCATTAAAACACAGCTGAATCAGCCTTTAATGCTACTGTACTTCCAAGTATTTTTTTTCTGCTCTTCCTGGCCACCAATAGCAGTACAACCAAACATGTTTAACAACTGGATCAGGGTGTTTTCTTGAATCTGTTAGAATCAATGTTTATAAGCTGCATTTAATGCAGCTATGTGAGTCTCATCCATCTATTCCAAACCTGTCAAGGAGGATTTTTATCAGCTTACCATAAAAGCATGCAAAGATACATGTGAAGGGTAATTTTGTACAGCGTAATGTATATTCCAATGTTGACCTGGTGTTGGGTGGATACTTTTCTCCATCCTGACTGTTAGTCCAGCAGGAAATCAAATGTGTAATTTTTACGTGCAAGACATCTGACCAGATATAGTTACTTTGATCGCTGGCAGGGTTCCAAGACTTTAACTTCTTTAAAGTCAGGGTATCATCAGCGGATACCAGCGTAAAATAGGGAAACACTGCCAGCACGTTCCTTTATGCTGCCCTTCAACCCCATCACACCAAAGCAAACAGCTAAAACTTGGACTAACTCAAGATTCACCAAGCAAGCTTACCGGACTGAAGGGAAAAGCTGTCAAGGGTTGATTTGCCACAGAGTACTAGAAATGGTGCTGATTCACTGACTCTTTCACTACATAAATCAGTGAGAGGTTCATTTGAGTTTGAAATTTGCACACCTGCCAAACACACAAGAGTACTGCTGCTGAGGAGTGATTTGTGCTGCTGATGAACACGCTCAACAAGTCTACAAATCAGGAGGATTTTGCTAGTGACAAATCGGTTATGGCCTTATCAAATCACTGCATGAACACAACATGCCTTGATTCAATCAGTTTGCCAATTGTACTAAAAAAGGTGCCGTGTTCAGGCGCGTGATGACAGAAATTCGGGGCCCTATAAAAGACATTGATATTGAGCCCTCCCCGCTTAAAAAAATACATCCAAGCTTTTAAACTGCTACAAAGATGCACTGAAGACTATTATTTACAGTTTCAATATAATTTTTGTTGTAAAATTTTAGCAAAGGAAAATTATCCTGACACAAAAAAAGTTAAATATACATCAGGTTTTCAATGCAAAAAAGTCATCCTCTCAAAATAATGATGGCCTAAATAAAAAATAAATTAGCTTTATCTATGCAAAGATGAACAAAAAATAGCTTCTGGATTTAGAAAATATAGTCACATGAGGTTTCACTATTACACTAATAATGGTCAGATTATTATGTTTATGATGGCCCTCAGAACTTATTTTTCATTCATCTATACATGTAATGACAATAGAATACATGTGTTTTTGGCGTGGCTGCTTCAGGCTGCACATTAGAATAGTCAAGATTTATAGATGTCTTGTAGTGGTTGTAATTCAATCTGAATAAAAAAATGAAACTCAACTATTAGTTACATGGACAGCAATCTCAACATGGGCAGCTGGAGGCTACTCATTGTTTTTCTTCAACTGTGGAATATTCAGTACTAACCGACCTTTTTTATTTTATAGTAATCCTTATGTATGTATTTTTTTTCTATTTTATAGATTTAATGACAGTTTTGTGTTTAATTTGACTTACTTTAAACTGTTATAATGACTACACATGTAAATAATTCATTAATAATCCTGGCATATTGTTACCGTTTCACCATCTGTAATCATAGAACATCTGAGATAAATATTTCTGCCCTTCTTTAGTTTAAGAAGAAACAATGAGTAAATAAGTTTGTGAAACTCTTCTCTTTAGCCAGTATTTTGGTTAGCCCAACAATGATGCTGTGAACCAAGTGACAATCGCTCTGATAGAAGGCTCAGGAGAGTAAATCTCAGAGGAAGAGAATAACAGTCCTGCAAGCTGTCAGCATTGACTGCTGAACTGTAGTCCCACGCCAAATCCCTGTCGTTAACCAGTCAGGGATCAGTGCAACAGACTGGATGTTATCCCGTACAACTTTCCCTTCTACAGTCCGCCAACTGATGTTATTCTTTCAGAAAAGTCAGAGAAGACCATGTAAAGTTGTTCTGAGGTGATGGCATTCGTTTTCTGACTGCATATTTTCATCTGGAGAATCTGGGACATTATGCCAGGTAGAAGATTGCAGGTTCTGTCACAGATGAATATGGATGAGCTTTTTCATTCTTAATGAAATACTCAGTAACACCTCTGACACATTAAGTACATCTGAAGAGAATATACCAGAGATAAGCCATCAGTTCCCCTTTATGCATCTGCATTATCTCTGAAAGTCTGAAAACCATGTAATCTTCTTAAGCCCCTCTATCTGTATCTTTATTAAAATCAAAGAGTGGCTTCAAAGCCCTTCTGTTATTTTTTATATGTAGTTGCAACAAAAGATTCCAGACATAATTAGCTGATGCACTCAGCTAAGAGCACATTTGCTGTGGTCTGTTTCTTCACTGCTAAGATTTATTAAAGTTTGGTTTTGGTTTCTATTTTCCTTTTTTATATCTCTGTATCATCCATCTGTCCTGATAGTGAACTACTGATGATTAAACTGAATCACTAGATCACATTAATCAATGATTAAAAGGTTTATTGAATCATAGTTCATGTAGCTACATTTTTATGTTTTTTACAGATAAAATAGGTGATTAGTATGGTCCACTTCAGGTTTAGCATGTTATTTATTGAGCTTTATATGCATTTTCTGTTCCTTTACATTTAAAGTAAGATATGAGCATAGATGCAATAAAATATATTGTATTAATCACAGAACTGGGTCCGCCTTTTTTGTTATTTTCATTTCAAACAGGGAATAAAAAGCAGATGAACTTTCCAAGCTCTCCCCTTACCTTATTTTTATGTCCTGGCAACCAGAAGTCCGACAGCTCAAATGAAAAAAGGAAGGAATATGCCTTTCTTTACAACTTTTGGATTAAAATATATTATTTCAAGCAACCCTTTCCTGATTAAGTAGGAAATAGCATTTTACAAAAATCACTGTATTATCTATTTCAGATCCCAGCCGTCCGATCTTAGTTCAGCGGTTTAGTATGGAAATAGGCAACACAACCAGGAACGCCGTATGGGGGGAGAGTTAGGAGGAGTCTATTTACACACAGTCCCAGAATGATGGTGAAAACCAATCCGCACGCAAGAAGACAATCTGTTTAAATCCATTTATCATTTGTCAACTTGCTTTTTCAGTTGAAACCAACAATTCATCAATCATTGCCACACAGTTAAATAAGTAAAAAAAATGGATGAAGAGCATATAAAGTTTTTTAAAATGTTATTACTGAATATCTTCAACAAATGATACACAGATTGATGTGGGACTAGTGTTTTTCTTTGCAAATCATTTTTACAGTATTAATTTACATTATGCTCCCCTCAATATGACTTAT
>JAUZNJ010030847.1:0-14555 GCA_034780135.1 Jordanella pulchra | reverse complement strand
CAATATTATCGTTTATCGCAATAACTTTTTGAGACAATTAATCGTTCAGCAAAATTTGCTATCGTGACAGGCCTAGTTCTGAATGTTTTATATCTGTCCATTTGTGGGATTTTCTTAATATCGTGGCAATTGTAGCCTACTTTCTTTTCATTTTGTTTTTTTTTTGTTGTTCAAATAGAATCCCTAACTTTCCAAATTTATGATTAGTTTGATCACTTTTGATTGGCATTCTCAACTTCTTTTCTTTTCCCACGGCTCTGAATACGGGTTATTGTAGAAGCAGATTAAGCCATTTATAGCCATTTAAACCTGTGTGTAGCAACGCATTGTATGTCATCAGGCAACATTTTTTAGGATAAAAAACTTTTTATCAAGGTTATTTAAATAGATTCAGCTGCCATTATGATTAAAAGGAATAAATACAACAGTTAAATTCACTTAACCACTAATCTTGATTGAGCATAGTTGAATAATGACTCAGACTGTCTGAAAAAATCCTGAATAAAAAAAGTTCCTGTACAGATGGAACAAACCTTGGAACTGTGAACATAATTCCAGAAGGCAAAAGTGTCTCAAGAACCACCCATCAACAGACGGAAATCATGCACAAGGTGAACAAAGGTAAAGACACCATTATGCATTGGGCTTTTTTTTCTTTGGATTGTACTGGTGCTTCTGTCGAGTTAATTAAAATGATTCAAGTTTTGACCCTTGAACCTTTCGAGTGTGTTCCAGCAATTTTATCATGATCCTGGTTGATTTTGTCCAAGTCCAAACCATACAGAAAAAACAAGAATGCTCTGATCAATACAGAGTTTAAAACTACATCTGACACAATATCTGTGAAATCGCCTGGAGAGGATTGTGAGATATAGATCTTCACACCGATAGATTTGGAAGCCTTTACTAAAGCCAAGATTATCCATTGCATCTTGCAGACAGAGGACTAAATGCTGAAACATAATCCAAATGTAGTTCAGAAGAGTAATAGTTGAAGGGTGAACACATTTAATCAAACTGGAAACTAAATGTTGTTTTTAATCTTTTAAATCCTGCCTCAATAGATTTGGTCGATTTTTAGATAAGAAAAAACAAACAGAATCACTGTATAAACGTAACCTTGAACTTTTTCATTCAGTCACATGACTGGAAATAAATAATTGAAGAGATAAAAGAAAAGAAAATGAATTAAAATTTGGACAAAAAGGGACTGCACCTCTTCTTTTTTCCTCCAAAATAACCCTAAGCCATGTTTAAATTCTTTTTTCCCAAGTAGGAAAGTTTGTCCCTCTTGTCTCATTCAAACAGACCAAAATGACAGAGGTTAAAATCACTGAAGCTTAGAAGAGGCTGATCACATAGCAATAAGTATTCTGGCCCACCTCTCCAACAGACTCAGTGGAAACACATCCATAACTTTATGTATAACTTTTGAAATAAATGGTGTAAAATTTATGATCTTATTAGTGTGCAGCTCCCAAGAAATGAGCAATACTTTCAATCATTTTACTGCACTATCATCAGTTTAAATGTCCCTTTTTATTCAATATCTGATATCTGTGCTTCTGCATAAATCTCAAGTGCAGCTTAAAGTTAACTATCTGAAATTTAAAAATTCAGGACATAATGTTTCATAAAACAGTCTAACTTCTTGGCTTCTGTGACTTTAAACTTTTGGGCAATTTAGGTAGATTTTAGACATCCCTTCACATAATCTCGTCACCAACTTTAATTAGACCGTTTCCAACTGATATATTTTATCAGTTTATGGTGAATAACAGCCCCATAGTCCACAAAGCTCCTGACATGCTATGCATATTAAAACACACTTATCTACATCTTATTTTTCCATCATCCAGCAATTTTCTGCACCTTACTCATTTGCTGCTGTCACAGCTAGGCCTTCTCTCAGTGTCTGCTTTATATGTCTCCTTTTTGAAGCCTGCTGTTTTGGTACTTCAGACAAGATGGGTAGATAGGACAGGTAAGATTGCTCACCATTGCTACAGAGCCCCATCTGCCCTTTTGCCTGATATTAGCCAACTTATACACTGTTTTCTTTTAACATTATCTATTATACTTCACAATTTCCTGAAAAACACTGATGTAACTTATGAAAACGTTGATTTTTAACAACAAAAAAGATGTCTGCAAAAATGCTTATATCAGTCTCCATCAGTTTAATTTAAGACCCTTGATGGCAAATCTTGGATTCGGATCAAACTTCTTCCAATAAAGATAAAGGCATGTCACATGTACTTCAAACATTAATCATATTTTCAAGGGCAAAGTGCCAGTCGTTTATGGAGGCAGTATGTCAGGGACAGACCTCCAGTCCATCACAAAGCCAATCACAGAGGGAGACACCTACTCACATACACGGTCAGCTCATAATCTAAAAACCGATATGTTTCTTTTAATTGTTTTTTTTTTTTTGGGGGGGGGGTACTTGTTTTGTCACATCACGGTATTTAGAGAGATAGTAGTAAAAGTATATCATGCGTTGATATTAATCTTTGATATATGAGTTTCTTACCAGTTTCTACATCAGACCAGATGTACATTTACTGTGTTTTTCTTCCCTGTTTGGACTCTTGCCAAACATCAGAGATTAAGAGCCCCGATTAACCCAGAATAACTCTGACTGACTTCCTGCTGACATTCATTTTGATCACATCACCCTTATTCACTAGCACTAGGCTGTGAGTAGATTATCAAAACACAACAACACTAAATGTACTAAATGACCTTCGCTCACTTTTTTCAATCGATAAACAAACTTTAATTACTAATAAACATAGAAATTGCTTTCAATTATTTTCTCTTAGATATTTCATTTGATTTAAAGAAGAAGCTCTAGGGCAACACACTGATGATCTAACTAGCATTAATTAACACCATCTCTTCTAATGCAAAGTCCCTGTAAAGTAAAAAAAAAGATGAATGATGTGTGAAACCCAGCAGAGCATAAACCTGTATAAAGTGAAGAAGTAATTCTCAGTTTAAACAAAGAATGTTAAGGGAAAAAACTATCAGTTTCTGAAACCAGTCAACCAGCAGTTAATCTGCAGCTCTACTTCTGTCACTTTACTGCTGATTATGGGGAAAAGACAATATATTTTTCTCCTATCATCTGGCAATGCTTTTTGCCATATTCCTTCAGACCTAAATATTTCCAGATACCAAGCAGTAAATATTAGTGTCACATTGGCTGACTGGTTGTGAAGCTGAATAATTTAGTGATTTCTACACACCTTTTCATACTAAGAAATAAAATAAACTCTGAAGTTCTTCCAATGATGGATGCAGAAAAAATAAGGTGCAAAGTTTTCGCATGTTAAAATGTGAAGGACATTTTTGCCTGTGGGCCAGCAGCATAACACAGTACATAAACACAGGAAATAGGAGGGGGGTGGTCCAACTTATCACAATTACACATTCAGTGATTGATCAACTTCTTTAATGCTACCATTACCACCACCATAGTTCTTTGAAATGAATAATATAACGGATGCAAAGTTTCTTACTATTGTATTTTTTGAGTAGAAGCAGATTTAATTTCAAAGTAGTTGATCTTCATTGTACATTCATTTGTTGCATACATTTGATGATGAGTCCTTTCAGGTGCTCCCCTTTACATGGATGTGCAGATATAAAACTGATAAAAGCAAAAGTATAATCTGCATAAAATTGTAAAGAGATCTAATGTCGATGTAGTCAACAATGTTTACTCATCTCTAATTAACATCTTATGGTACTGAATTAAATGAAATTGCTCTTAATGTATAAAACTGAAAAAATTGTTAATTTTTATTGGGTGTAGAATTAAAGAAAATTTTAAAAGTATAGAACAGAGATAAACATTTGATGGATGATGGTTCCAGTTAGACCTACAGCTAATGATTATTTTGCTAATCGATTAATCTGTCTATTATTTTTTAATTAATTTATTAAGAATCAGATAGCAAAATATTCCTTTAAGAAGAACTTTTACAAAATTAAACCAGGTAAAACTAAAACTTATTCTATTGAGGAGTTCTGGATCGAGCATATTAACAGACGAAATGTTTTTTATATTAAATGCAAAAAGTTTGTTATTCTTTTTTTACAATTTTTGTATAATTACTGCTGTAAGTGGGTAGCTCTGTCAGCTAAAGACTTGTTTTAATGTCTCAATAGATCAGTTAATGATTAATCAATTACTAAATTAGTTCCAGCAGATGGTAATCATAATATGTAACAAATACTTAAGAGATTTTTTAAGTTTGGTTAGTTATTATTTCCCAATAGCCTCTTCTTTCACAACGTTCTCCTTCCAATGTAATTTGGTAAAGGTGAGGAAGACCGACATAAAAGCGGAGACTGGAAGTTTTGATATGTATATTGTGGCTCACAGCACAGGGCACCGTTCTGCCATCGAGCACTATGAGAACTAGCAACACAGAAAAAAACAACTCATCAGTTTTGACCTGAAGACATTTTTTATAGTGATTTTGTGCAACAGGGACTCTGTGTTCCTTGATGTTGTGCACACTGTGATTGTTACATGATGCGGCTGTACACCACAGCTGACTAATAACAGTTTGGTATCTGATTTTACATTCATGGACTTTAGGGAAGCTGGGCTGCATCTGATATTTAGTTCAAAATCCAACATTCTCATTGCTCAAATTTAAATTGGATTGTTCTACAGTTGATAGATATTCTTCAAAACAGCTCAGTTAGAGATTTGAAAGTTGTATTTCATTTTTATCATACTTAAATGCTCCCTCACAAGGATCTGATGCTGGCTGTTCTCTTTGCTCTAATAACATTTTTCTTCTGCTCATATTCAGATAGGAAAAGGGAAACAAGTATTAGGTGTCATGACTCCCTCAGCATGGAATCATCTGCTGTTGGAATTAGACAATAGTTGATTCCATTTTCATGAAATTATTTTGAGTCGTTCTTAAAAATAAGCAATGTGAATCTATTCATCAGTACCATTGTTCCTCATGCTGATTCGTGCCTTTGATTTGTTTTTAACTTTAATTATTTTTTTAAATGTGATTTTTCATTATGAACCTGATGAGCGCTGCAGACTTTCTGGCCATGTCCTCCTTAGAAAGGAAATCTAGATCTCAATACAGTTTTGATCTGGTTAAATAAAGAAAAATGAAACTAAGCCAAAAATATCCCAGTCATTCTTTTTTGCTACCCATTCAAAGGTAGTGAGTAGTATGTTGGGTAGATAGATAGAGTTAAACATTTTAATTAATTAAACATTTAATTTATTGAAATATAACAAAATATAAAGAATAAACTAAATGTTGTACAATCATTTAACAGATTAAAATTTTGTGTTACTTTTTTGGTAAAATAAAATAAAATCCTAATAAAAAACCCAGCTTTCTAACTAAACTTGAATATTTTTGTTGTTCTGGTTCCTAAATAGTGATTCTATTTGGCAAATAAGGAGAAACATGGATGGGAAACTGGGAAAGATTCACAAATTGAAAACAAATTGTGTTGTTAATGGCCTTCTTTATGTTATAAATACAAAATAAGTGACAATTCCTAAAGTTAGCCGCCAGTTTATTCATCCAAACCAGTTTTGTGCTTGAAGTGTTTCCTGAATTGTTTACAGGTAACAAAATGTTACTAATGAATTGCTGAAGCAAAGCTCTGAAACATTTAGGAGGAAATCTATTTAATACATCACTGTAATCTTTTGCATGGCTTGTGTGGAACTGATTGTGCTTATTAGAGACGTTGTTACATTCCACGGGACAAACGGGAGCACAATCTATACAATTGGTATTGCTGACACTTCATGACTGACTGTGTGCACATTCAAAAAATCTCTGAGGGATATTTCATACTATAATCCCTCATTTACTTCCACCGAGTCTGTGATGTTCATCTCTTACACACACTCTGGTCTCACCACTCTGCCAAAGACTCATTTACTGACTCACTTTGTTATTCTCCTCTTTTTTCATGCTCCTCTGTTATTGACTTCAGGCTCTTCCTTAACGAGCTTCATCACATGTTGTTTTCGGCCTGACTTGTATTGTAGTCATCTTAAAAGCACTGAGAATTGTTTTTGAAAAACTAGGAGCATGTAAACCTATTTCATATGCCAGGTCATGATTAATCTGTCGTCAACATTATAACCGATCTATACGAGCAGCCCATAGGGGGTCGTGTCCATGCACCCGTGTATCGACCTGTTCCAATTGCAATATTGAATACAGCTTCAACAACACTTCCTTTATGTGTGTTATATAGATTTTCCACAATGTAGCAATACTGACATGACAGTAGCCTGTGACATACAGTGAATTTCAAAGTCATACTACACACTTTCAGATTGCAGGCCTTCCTCTCAGTCCAAAGGTTTAGGCGTTTCACAACATTATCATGTTTTACTTCCTTGCTACCTCTGACTTGTTCAGAGATAAGAAGCCTGAACACAGCAGCAGTATGATATTGAAGCTGAAACCATGGAGATTCAAAATAGATTAGTATGATTTACATTTTAAAAATGGTTAAAAGTGTGTAAAAAGTGTGTAAATATATTTCATCTCCTTAAATCTAAACTTTAATGGTTAGTAGTATACTTTGTTAACTACAAGTTTTAGATGAACATGTTAACTTATTGAGAACTAAATTTTAATTAGAGAGCTTCATGTCATAAAGGGTTATAGCAGAGGTTTTCTCATACACGGCTCAAAATTTGCTTCAAATTCAAGGTGAAACATAAAATGCAAGCAAAACAACGATTTAAATGAAAACAATATATGTGAAATACACCTCTTGTCATGTTTACTGTGGGAATAAGAAGGGGTAACTTATCAAAAGAACCGACTAAATTAGTAATGAGGAAATAAATCTAAGTTTAAAATGATCTTCTATCATAACTTTGATCTAAAGAAAAAAGTTAAAACCTAATAGAGCAGCTATCTTCTTTAGTGATGCTGGATTAATAAACGTGTCTCACCTTCGCGCCTGGTTTGTCAGTCTTATGTCAATCTCTGCACCGTGCGGCTCCGTTTTTATTCCATTTACAGCCACATTTGCGGTGCGTAAAGTCCCACAACTGCCTCTCGCTGAACACCATCAGTGCCTTTTGGAGGTTCCGATATTCGTAACCCCAGCTGATGTCGGTGTCCGCCTTGCTGCCTCCGTCCGTCCGCTCAGCTGCCCGCTCACCGACGGACTTCCCCGTTAAATGCAGGTGTGGCAGCGCGCAGCGGCAAGGGAAGCGGCTGGGTGGAGACAGGGACCGAGGAGCGGCCAATCAATGGCTGCACAGCCGCGGGGCTGAGAGGAGAGCCAGGCACGTGATATGAAGCATTAATATATAAAAACCGAAAGGGGTTGACAGATTTACTGAGCAGAAGTGTTTTTTGTTTTTTTTTGTTTTTTTGTTTTTTTTACCATTGAGGCAGTATGTGATAGATGTGTCTGTTTATAAATGCAATGACATCGATTGCAAATTTACACATTAGTGAAGGAAAAGAAAAATATATGTATATTTTTTTTGCTCCAGAGTAAGAAAATACAGGTGTTTTTTATTGGTAAGGATTTACAACAGGAGAAAAAATACTGGATAGAAATATTAATATCAAGTGACTTAGTAGGATTATTTAAAAAATAATCTTCAAAAGCACATGTAACAATTCCAAGAGTAATTTTTTTCTCTTTTTTGAGAGAGTTGTTTGTTTATAACCCCTCCACTCAAGCTCTCCTTTTTATTTATTTATTTTTTTAAATTGTACTGTGAATTTTTATAATGAACATATTGAGTTAGATGCAGAATGAAGGCTTCATTATTGGAAAATGGCCTTGTAAACTGCCCTACATTCATGTGCAGCCATAGTGGTCTCACTAAAGTAACTGGTGACTTTTTTCCCTCCAGGGCTAGCCCAAGCCTTAAAGGGGCCTAATGCTGAATTGAAATTTTGGATCCACCTTATCTGCCAATAATATAGATGGCAACAATGGACATTTAGATCATACATACACCTTCTAAGAACTCATTGAAGCTCTGGCAGGTTTGTTTATGGTGTTCTGTAGATATCGTTCAGCAATACTAAAACTAACATAGATACATTCCGACTTCATCACTTACTCTTGTGCGTAATTCTTATTAGAAAGTTGAGCCTGAGTATGTGGATGGGAACAGGGCAAATTCTGCTCCTTTAAAGTATTTTAACAATGCCCTTGAAGAGGTTCCACATAATTTATGAGTGGATTTAAAAAAATACATTCACTTTATTTTAGTTGTTTAAATCACCATGCCCTGGAGCAAATGATCTCTGCAAACTATATGCAGTATCTCAAACTATAACAAGAAGATTAACCTGATTCATGATGCTAGAAAATGTCAAACATGCTCATGTTTGCAACTAAACGTTGGCAAAAGCAGTTTTGAAGCTCCCTAAAAAAGTGGTACTAACCCTTATAATTAACTTCATGAAATTTAAGGCACAGTATTACACTAGAAAATACTTTTTACATTGGCTATTTTACCACAGTTAAATATGAATTTTACTACGGGCACTAAGAGCTACACAAATCTCCCTGATAAACTTTACAAGACAAGCGAGCATACCCTTGTTTTTTGCTTTTTGTTTTACCCGTTATATCTAATTTTCTAGCACCTCTGCTTTTGGAGTGTGGGTATGCAAATGTAAATTGCATAATGGGAAGCACATCTCTATTAGAGCAGAGAAGTTTTTCAGCAGCAACACAGAGAAAATGTTCAAACAAACATGACCCTGCAACTATTTTTTGCTTTCAAATTTTTGCATTTATGGGTAAGGATTTCTATATGATGAAGGATGTCATAGCAGACTAAGGGCACTTCTGGGAGACACTGTAGGGTTTAAAAACTCATGAGGTCACTGGACTGTTCAAAGGTTCACTATTTGTCAGTTTAACCTGTTGTTCCTTTTCCTAACATGTTGTTGGAGTAAAGTTACTGAGAGGCAGGAATAAGGAATGACATTTCTGCACAATTAGTTAAGTGTATGTTCTGTTTTGTGATGTACATTGTTCTCCCTGGGTGCAACATCCAAAATCTCAGCTTAGTTAACTTTTGACCAGGATTGAAGGACAATTTGAGTCCAAGTGTGATGTCTGTCAGGCTCACCTACAGAATTAGGAAGAACATTTCATTTTAGTATAAAGAAACAAAGCTTTTTTTCCATGTAAATTCCTCATTTGTTTCCCTAATAAACTCACATTTTATAGGTCATAATATTGACCAGAAAATAAAAAAAAGTCTATTTTTAAAGTTCCAGGATTAAGAATTAATTTATTGGTTTCCTCTTTATGCTGCTAAATGACCCTTACTCAATGTTTCTTTTAAAGCCTATGATATTATCACACATCAAGGATATTTCTAATTATAAGAGCATGACCCTGTGTCTCTTTATCAGTACAAAGTTAAACTCTGGGCCATATTGAGAGTTTATGCAGGTTTCTTCCTTCTAGAGCTCATTCTTCAAGTTTGATATTTTCATCCTCATCAGGGCTACGATCCGAAAATAGATCAAGTACCTCATTTATGATTCTTCACTTACGTATTGTGGTGCTACCACAGAATTGTCATGTGCAGGCAGAAAAGAATTATTTATAGACCAAAGCTGCAGGAGCTGATTAGGGCTCTTGGGTTGGTTACAAAATTGTGAAGAGAATTTGAGAGCGTGAAAGTGGGAATGTATCTTGATAAGGAAACACTTTTCTCATCGTATTTGTTCATCAGAGGCAATATCTCCTCTGCATCTCATTCCTTTCAGAAAAAGAAGTACTTTCAAACTAAGTTGGCTGGGCTGATAACCTTGCTTTGATATAAGACATCGATCAAAGTGTTTCTGACTCAAAGACTGATTGATTGATTCTCTTTGGCTAGGCCGGGACTACCTCCCATCACTTTAACTAATTTGTTTCCCAGTGATGTGCCATAACTGGAAGCATATGAAACACATTTTTTTAAAGATACAAAAATAAGAATAAAATAAAAATAAACAACAAAAAAGAAAATACAAAGTAAGCCAGCCAGGTTAGGAATAGCTGTTTTCTGACTGAATAAATCTATAAAACTGAACTCAGTACTAATAAATCTGTGTTAGTTTGCCAGTGGATTTTTTGGAAAACTAGCTTTTGATTCTAAGGTTTACTGAAGAGTCTAGTGTGAGGGCTTGAATGGCTCATACAGCCAATTTACCCTCGTTGAGCTGTGATTACAGCAGTCAATGGTTAACGTTGCATCCCCTGTGTATGATGAGAAAATTGAAATCATATCCCTCAATAGCCATTTTGAAGATGATTTTGGGAGCCAGGGATACAATTTTGCTGTTGTATCTCCAAATCAAGAGTTTTATTCATTCTCTTGTCGAGCTTGTATTAAGTTTTTGTTGAATTTCAACCAAGGTTCTTATTTCTAATTATGTTTATGGACAAGATATTATAAAAATATCGCAATAGAAATCTGTTTCAGAAGCAACAGGATCCCATTTTAGAGGTTTTTCACAGATGAATATAAAGTAGAAGGGAAGAGAGTCTGAATGAGACTTTGGTTCTCAGTCACGATAAGTTAAATTGCTCCATCAGGAATCTAGCATGATGTTCAGATGTTTAAATGTTTTGGTGTCTTTTTCATGATGAATATAAGATAGAGTAGGAAAAGTGCAATTGCACTTGCATCCTAACCTTGTACATCAGCTGAACTTAAAGGGAAGTTGGACTTCTGACTCAAGGTCCCTGGAAAATCAGTAAAAGATCCAAAATTCATTGCAGAGAAAATCCCCCATCAGCATTTTCTAGCTTTTTTTATTTATTAAAACTTAGATTTAATAAACAAACCTTTCCCTTTGCTATAACACTGAAAAAGGTACACTAAAAAGCAAATTACACATAAGACAGCAAATACAAAATGCCACTCTAATCTACCAATCCATGTTTCTACTGGGGATGAGGGTAAATTAGGATTTTGCACATTGGAATTGACAGCACAATGGCTCACTGTCAACAACTATTAAATTGTAAGTACTGGCAAGGCAGCAATACAAGGTGCACATGCATGAACACTGCATTACAGCAGTAGATCCACCAAAACTGATCAGGGCTTTGATCCTTGATCTAAAATAACCGATATCTCATTTCCATTTAAATTAGGACCTTCCTATCTCCCATGCTGATACTTCATCTGTCATCAATGATAGAGAAAAAAGAAACTTTACAAATAAGAGTTCCACCTTAATCTCCTAATCAATACCTCATATTGAACTCAAATAGCAAAAAATACAATTTTGGCTCTTGGGTAAAGTGTCAGTCTTAGTGAGTCTATCTGCTGTTTAAAGTTAAATGTATGCGAAATGTATCCATGTTTAATCCATCTTAAATGATTTGAGGCCTTTGGGTACCCCTCACAATTGCGATCAGACCCCTTTACTGGCGGCACATATTCCAGGATATAGTATCCTCTGCCCCCCCCCCCCCCGTATGAATTTCATGGTTGCCTTCTAAAGAAAAAGTTACAACTGTTATCAACATTTCCTTGAACACTGACTTGTAAAGGTAACAGTAAAGAGTGAAAATCTGCAGATGACATTGCTTTGTGGAAGCAGTTTTGACACCAGTTATGATGTGAAGTCCAGTCCTCAAGAGCTACTATCCTACAACTTTTTGATGCGTCCTGTTTTTTTACTCACCTGAATCAAATGAGTGGCTCGTTACCAAACCTCTGCTGAACTAAATGAGGAGACTGAGCCTTTAGGTTCAGGTTTGTTAGAGAAGAGATGTGACTTAAAGTTGCAGGATGGTAGCTCTTGAGGACTGGACTTGAGCACCCCTGGTTTAGATCATTTCATGTTTTAAGTGAAATCAAGTTTGCATGTTCAAACACGCTGACATTAAAGCCAGATTATAAGAATAAATGTTTTTAAAAAACATTAGAGACGTTGGTTTTTGCGATGCCTCTGGCCATCCTCTTTTGAATCATACTAAAAACAGACTTTATGATTTTAGTTACTTGCAAGAACAGAACAATGAATATTTTCACGTTGTTCTTTGAACTGTTTTCACTGATGGATGCACATACTCAGCTGATCAATGAAAGCCTTAACTCCACATCTGTTCCCTTCTGTTTCACCTGCTCTCTGCCAGATTTGTGTGAAACCATTCTTGTCTCAGTGATTTAGCAACCGACTAATGTGGCAGATTTTTTTCAGTATACCCAATTTGTATTTGCTTGCATCCAGACACAGTTTTATCAGCATTTGGGGTCATTTCTTCATGATTTGTTATTTCTTCCCTTTTTCATTGACCAGTTTTTTTCTTTTTACTGTTTCTTTTAGATGTATTTCTTAAGACACGAAGAGATTATTATGAAGTTTGATCATCTCCACACAAAACTCTATTATCTTACCTGCCTGTTCTCCAAGGGTTCCAAGAGCTTTCATTAAAGAAAGACAACAGATTTTGCTAATAAGATTTATTCTTTAGCCGATCGCCCAGAACCAGTGATAAAATGTTATCAGAGTGTGTTATATAATATCAACTATATGTTAATTAACATTTCCCACAAATTAATCAGCACATGATCACTTTTCTACCAAAATTTCAAAGATACGATTCAAGGGTAATTACTATCTAATAATGTCTTTGAACCCTCACATGTATTACAAATTAAACTTCTAAGGTATCTTAAAATGCAATGTGCATCACACTCTAAAGCTAAACCTAACAGATGTGTAAAAAAATATAGGAGTTATTTACTGCTATATCATAATCTCAAATAGAAAAAATTAAGAAACAAAGTTAATAATTCTGGCATGAAACAAAAATCTTTTATCTACTCCCATGTGTGGTAGATGATCTGTGATGCTGTGGGCCTGTTTCTCTTCTAGATGCCCTGGAAACTTTGAGTGAATGGAAAAAAAGAACTCTGGAAGCTGTAAAATGTTTTATGTTAAAATCTGATGAAATCTAGCAGAAAACTGAGCATGAATTGCCTCGGGGTATGTAAGCAGTGTTTTTTTTAAATTATTATAACCAGATGGACAAATTAACACAGAACCGCTCAACAGATAAAAAAAATGGCTTTGCTGTGTGGACATCACTGTCCACTGACCTACATTCTATAGGATACTGGTGAAATTAGCTAAAGAGATAAGAGCATTAGAGATGAGACCGGGCCCTGGACGACCCATGGAGGCTGTACAAAGAGAAATTGTAAAAGATCCCTCTCTGTATGTTCCAACCTTGTAAAATGTATAGGAGACAATGGACTATCTTATTTGTGAAAGAAAGTTTGTACAAACAATGCAGGAAGGGATTCCAGTATTAGTGGTACACATGATTCCATGTAATAAAAACTTTTACTCCTCAATCTTTAAACAACTTTAGGAAGGCTGCAAATGGACCAGGAGGTGCTGCAATTTATTTGTTTATATTTTTTTAAGCAGCTTAAGTGATTAAATGAAAAAGGAACAGTAAATTTATCAGTGAGATAAAGTCATCAATAGTCAGTTATGATTCCCCTTTAGTGTATAAAAATGCTGAGCAACAGACAGAGATCTAAGTGACTTTGAAAGAGAGTTTATTGTTAGGAAATAGAGGGCAGGATTTGTAGTCACCAGGGCTGTTCAGCTGTCTGCTTCAATTCTACAGGGACTACAGTGACATCTGCAGTTGGAGCTGAGAGAGTCATCAGAAAACACAATCAAGGACAGCAGCTGTGGTGGACACTTGGTTCTAATGCTTTTGTATTGGAGCAAAGACTCTTTTAGCCTCTTAAGCAACTGTTATTAAAATTACCTAAATTTTAAATAGGTTTACAAAGATGACATTAGACAGAGAAGAATATTTAAGCAGCTGTGAAGTTCGCACTAGATATTTAAAAATGACTCATGCTTTTAATTAAACCTGACTAATATAGATAAAGTGGTGTAAAAACCAGACCAAAAGGACCAGAGAGATGTCATCAGAAGAGTTCATGTCATCTGAAGCGTCTACTGTCATCATACTGTATGTTTGTATTTGAAAGATGCAGAAGACGATAACAATGTCATGCAAACCACTTTACTATCCATGGTTTGGGGTCCACTTTCAATTTTTGAACAAAAAAAATTAAAAGTAAAATAAAAAGAAGCAGTCGTTGTAATCCCACTTTTTTGTCTGAAACCATCTGACGTTCCAAGAGTAGTTTTCACATCCAGATAACACTGCCTCCTTCCTTTTTTTGGGCAGCTGGGGGAGACTGAATTGTTCGATGAGGGTAAATGTGTAAATCACATTCTATCACCTACTGGGTCACCAGATCTTAACACAGTTAAACACAAAGTAGACATCAAACCTCATCCGTAGACTTATTTGAAGGAAAACCATTTGCAAAGACTTCGTACAATGCAAAATGGCCGTTTTATGACTAAGTGTCATTAACCATGTCACACAAACAAAGAAATCAAAGAAATGTATCCAATTTCTCATCCATCCATTTTCTTTACACCCTTGTCCCTAATGGGGTCGGGAGTGTTGCTGGTGCCTATCTCCAGCTGCATTTC
>JAUZNJ010030846.1:0-14555 GCA_034780135.1 Jordanella pulchra | reverse complement strand
TAATATTTAAATCACCCTGTATAATTATAATAAAGCAGTTTATATGCATAAAACAAGCGGAACACTATGGCGAAAGCGGGGTCCAATGAAACCTCCAGACCATCAGGGACTGTAGAGAGAAACGTGCTGCTTGGTCTCAGTGGGTCTGCAGCAGGATAAGAAGCCAAAACACAACAGCTGAGAGGAAAAAATTGGACTATTCTGAAGGGGCCCCGACCTAAAATCTACTGAGGATCTTTGGAAGAAGCTGAAAGAGGCCATCTGGAAAAGGCAACAGAAGGAGCACCGACAGCTACGGGACTTTCAGTGGTTCATTTTCATAGACTGTTTATTTTTTATTACATTTATTAGATTCCAGTTATTTCTGTGACCTCTGTGGTTTTTTTTCATTAAATGAGGGGAGCCAATAATTTGGTCCAATGTGTGTATTTTCTCATAGTCTTACCAACAAGCTTTTGTTTAGGATTTCCAGAGTAAAGGTGAATCTACGGTTTGAACACGTGTGACCTTTTCCTTCCAAAATAAGCTGCTTTGCTTCAGTTTAACATCAGTATCAAATGAAAGTAAAAAAGTTTAGAGAAGTGTGAATATTTCTGCAAGGAACTACAGAGACACAGAACTAAAACAGGAGCCCTTTGTTGTTAAATCTAACTTTTTATAACCTGCATATTAATAACTTCATATCTGTCATGTAAACTGAGATGAATCTGAATGCATCCAGCAGTGGGCTGCGCATAGATCTCTAAAGGAAGGACACCCGGTCCTCCACACTCACTGTGCACAGTGGAAGGTCCCGGGAGGCGCCTCCCTGCGCAGCTCCTCGTACTCCTGATAGACGCCCGAGCGCTGCAGTCTGCCGAGGTGCGCCAGCAGCTCCTGCGGGCGCATGGACTCGGGGCCGGGAACGTGGATAGAGTCTTCCAAGGGGATTCCCACCAGCTCGTCCACAGGATCCACTCTGCCGTTCTGGCCCACCAGAAGCTGCTGGTTCCAGCCGGAAGCGTCGAGGGGGAGCAGACCGCCCAGGTGCTGAGGGAGGCAGTCCCTTGGGAGGTGCTGACGCAGCTCGGTCATTTTCACCATCTGAACCTGCAGTTGGACAACATGGGAGAATAGATGAGTGGAAATGTGGCCAGTAGAAGATTCATTAGCGGCTCCGTTTATTCAAACTGTGAGCCTTTACCCTCTCCCTCAGCTTCTCCTTGAGCAGCAGGCTGAGAAGATTGTAGGGGACCCGAAACCACACAGGGGCCCCAACGATCAACACTTTCTTCAGTCTCGCAGGGAACGCCCCCTGGTGGACAGAGACAGAACACTTTAATAAATTAAATCCACAACCATGGAGCATAGATTAAACTGTGTTGTTAGCACGATGGAGAAGCTTTTATAAGCTTATTTAAATCAACGGATCACCATTTTCAGCTTTAGTTTGTCTTTGGAAAAACAAAATCCACTGGTTTGAGCTAATTGGCAAAGATGGCCGAGCTTTCCTTCAGAGACTCCAAATGCAATTCTTTTCTGGCAAGTAAAGCACCACACTATAAGAGCCTGTGGATCAGGCAGAGAAAACTTTGACCAGTCGGTGCTGCTACAGCAGAAAGAGAAGAGAAATGACAAAGCTGTTGGAGATGTTCAGATAATGTTATTTTTTTTTTTTTGAGTTTTTACACCACTAATGGCTCGTTTTTCAGACAGTAGGCTGACAGGAAAGGGGGTCTGAGAGGGGGAGAGACATGCGGGAAAGGAGCACAAGCTGGATTCGAACCTGGGTCGCCCGCGTCAAGGACTGAAGCCTCCATACATGGGTCGTGTGCACTAACCACTGCTCCACCTGCACGCCCCACGGTTTGATATTCTTCAGAAACACAGGGGCGTTCATAATGCTAACAATCCTAACCTCTCATGGAAGATGTTACAGCCTGGTTATACTTTCAGTATTTGGATTTTTTCTAAAAGATCCAAACTGTTTTATACAGACTGCTCTCTTTCTTTCACATTGTTTTGGTTTTGATGCATCAAAGACTGTTTGGTATCAACCAACGCCGCAGGCTCCATTCTGCTGCTTATTTATCTATTAGCTTCTATTGAGCCCATCTGGAGCAAACCGGTTCTTACCTTGAGCAGGTTGAGGATCTTCTTGCTCAGGTCCAGCTCGAAGTTGGTGTAGTTGGAACCTGCCATGTCGTAGATGAACACCAAGCCATTCCTCTGGGTCTCAAAGCTGCAAAAAAATAAAGAGAGACAAAGGTCACTTAAACTCACCGATGAGAGGCAGTTTAAAGTTCTTCATAAGAAAAGATTGTAAGAATAACCCAAGTCCTGCTTATTGCCATATACACGTAGCCGGTGGTCACCTTTCTACAGCCCGATCCAGAAGATAGAAGAGAGCCTGAAGCACCACATGGTTGCCTGTTTTGTTGGGGTGATGGAGTTTGGCTGTGTACAGAGCGATGGAGGCTCCTGTTGGGTCCCGAACACTCTAAAAATGAAGAATACGGACAGTTTCTAAAAGCTTGTCATCACAGCTTTACTAACATCTGTTCTGGGCGTCCAGGATCCGCTGTCCTTTTTATCCTTGGATTAAATGTTAGCATTCAGCGCTTCGGTACACAGCAGGAGCATTTTTTTTGCAGCTACAGATCTTTTGTAGCACATCTGACCAACAGTTGGGGCCATTCTTCTTAGTAAAGAACTCAAGCTCAGGTCAGATCTTTGACTAGGCCATTCTTCTGTTGTACAGGAGTATCCTGCATTTGTACTGCATGGAGGCTAAAAAGTTTCATTTTCATCTCATCTGATCAGAGCGCATGTTTGGGCCTCCAGTGGATCTCTGTCTACCACTGTTTTATAGAAGGCAGATTTGTGAATTGAACATTAAATATTCCCCCACGTGAGCTGTGGAGCTCCTCCAGAGCTATAATTGGCCACTCTGCCTGCTTCATTCATGGAGTCATTTAGGGCAGTCAGCCATGTCTCAGTGTGATGTTTGGACGGTGGACTGAGCAGACATGTCGTTTCAGATCCCAAACCTACTTTCAATATCCCTGCTCTGTCCGCTGTGTCAATCAGTCATCATCTTTGTGTTTGTTCACTGAACTACAAGAGTCTCCTTAACCCATTATGCTGATTTTCAATTAAATAATAAAAACTTAGCGATTATTTGACATGTGAAAGTAACTGGTTGATTTGGATTTCATCGGATGAATAGATACCAGTAAAAGTGTGAGGTTATTAATCAGGAGGTGTGAATACTTTTTCTAGGTGCAACAGTAACAACTATGTTTTGTCTTTTCTGTTAAAAGAAAAATGTGCTTTCCTGTCTTTAACATGAAATCTGGCTGCTTTGTTTTAACTTCACCATCGACACAAAACGACCACAGGTGGGCACTATGAATCACAACACGGGGCGGTCAACGACCCATCAAAGAGAATAATCACCACAAATCAAGATCCTGCAGGTAGCAGGATCTCGGACCCCCGCTGACCACAGACCGGTAAATAAGCCTGTCCACGCTCTCTGGCAGGAGGGCTAAAAATACACCAGACAGGATATGAGGCTGGAGGGACTCCGACGTCAGACCAGAGGAAGTGCAGCATCAACGCCACGACGGCACGTCAGAGAGGGGATGGAAGAACAGGATGTAGGAAAAGCGAAGGCTTCCACTTCCTGTTGGTTTGTGTTCATCTGCCCATGATGATGAGGAGCAGCAGGAAAAAAACAACTTATCTGGCAGAGAATGAAAACAGACCTTGGAGCAAAGATCAGCAGCTAACAGTTTAAGACTCGGTGTTGCATTCAGGAACCCTGCAGCTAAAATGGTCTTTAGTTGAGTTTAACATGAACCTGGCTTAACCAACTGAGGCTTTTTAGAAGCACAGAGGGTCATCTGCTGTTTGAAGGTCTTTCATCATCACATGAGAGCTTTTTATGATGGACAGTGCATGAAAAAGTATTCACGCCCTTTCAATGTTGCGTATCTACAGCACTTTAACAAGATCTGATGTGACGGCTCGACAGTAGGATGAGCACTATTATGGTTCTGATCCCCAGGTGTGCTGTGAAGGCATCAGGGTACACATCAGTGGACGACAAACATCTTCTCAGGTCTCAGGTAATAAGTTGTCATGTTTCAGGAATGGACAACAACATTTATTTTGGGTCAGAGAGAGAGCGGGATATATCCGTTTTTGGTCATCTATTTTTCCTCCATTGTTGTATCAGCTCGACCAAACTGCCTCGACCTGCAATGAATCATGGGAAATGGTGGGATGATGTTTTGAAATGAGAACGTAGCTTAGCTAAACTCAAATAGCTGCTTGGTTGGTCAAGATTTTACAGAATCTTTTTCAAAAGAACCACTTCGTTTCTTTTTACCTGGCAGGTTTATTCCTCAAATGTAGTTGCTGAAAATAACAAAAAACCAAACATCCAAAACTTTGAATCTGTCAAAAGGACAAAGACGTTGCTCTGGAGGAGCTGCAGCGATCCACAGCTTAGCTGGAGGAAGTGATGTAAAGGGCAGCTATCAGGCACACATGCTAAACATAAAAACATAATGAGATAATAAAACATAATGAATTACGGTGGCAGCATCATGCTGTGGGTTTTTCGCTAGCAGCAACAGACAGAAGAAAGCACTGTCAGAGGCGATTCACCTCCCAGCAGCTCAATGAGCAAACAGCCAATTAATGATGAAAGGCGAGGCTCTCCACCCAGTCTAACAAACAGCCTGACAGGATGAAACGTTAATATACACAGATTTGACTTGAATCATTTCCTATTATTATTATTAGACCCAACCTTTTTATTTAAGGACGGAAAACTTTCTTACCAAGACTGTAAATTTTCCACTCAGCAGCTCCGAACGCAGAGGCTCCTCCTGAGGCTGCAGGCGGACGATTCCTTCTTTAAGACGCGTTTCCTGAACAAAACAGATGACAAGGCAGGTGAGGTCAGCCTGCTGGGAGGACATAGGAGTGAATAACAGATGCTTATTTGACCTTCCAGGAAGACTAAGTTCATTTCTAGCGGGCTTCTAGAAAGCTCTAGTAGTTTGAGGTAGAGGTACCCTGGACCCTCGATTTATGGCTGACAAGATTAAAACAGAGAATCTGTAGCTGTGCTCCGACAGAATTAACATCAGATCCCTTGATTCATTAAACATTGGGACTGAATTCTGTTATTTTACACAGACTGATTTTTACCCCCCATTATTGTGATCAAATGCTGACACTAGATGTCAATGCTACACAAACAGAGGTGAAGAGGTGAGAGGTCAACCCTTCCTACAAGGCTGAAGGGTCATTGAAGCACAATCGGTTTAATTTCCTAATTTTGTCACATGATCACAAAGACGTTCATGTGTTCTAGTTTGTTTGTGTCAGAGATCCAAATAAAGCAGGAAAGAGAGGAAAACGCACCTCTTATTATTTTATTCTAACCTTTGATGGACTTTGACTAGGCCACTTTCTACATTTAGGAACATTGTCCTTCTGGAAAAACAAACTAAAACCAGCAGACTTCTGTTGTTTGGAGCCTCTGGCAGGATTTTTTGGAAGATTCTCCAATGTTTGACTTCATCTATCTTTAACCAGCTTCACTGTCCCTGTTGAAGAAAAGTATTCCCACACCATGATGCTTTTACTACTGTGTTTAATGCTTATGATGGTATAGAAGAAATTTTGCCTGTAAAGTCTAACTTTGGTGTCATCAGACCAGCGGTCTTCCTCCATGTTTGCTTGTTCTGCTTTTTCTGGCTTTCTTCTTTCCTGCTGTCCAATAGGCCACACAGCGAGTAGCTGATATCTGGTCACACCTGAGCGTGAATCTCTGTGGGATCCCATCGTGGGAGGAAATAAGATTAAACCCGTTATTAACTCATTTTATTGGCTTCTTGGATCCATTCAGCAATTTTTTTTTTCATGTTTACATATTTGGACCTGATCAACCAGTATTCAGCATTTAAGACTGAAAAGATTAAATGCTCACTATAAAGGTTTTGCCCTTTATTCCATATGTTTAGCTCATCAGGTTAATAAAACCAAGAGCTTGATCACCATGTTTCACTCTAACGGATCACAGACCACCTTTCATTCCACACTCTACTGGTCTGGGTTTCATAGGAAGCGATTCTGCAGACACGCCCAGCTCCTACAGGTTGTTAGAAAACTCACGGACGGTTCTGCTCCTCTTGCAGGGAGAAGGATGAGAACGCAGCAAACAAACAGGAAGCCGGAAAAGAAGAAAGAAAGAAAAAGCGAGACCAGAAATGCTCGTTTTAGATGTACAGTTGCTGTTCATGTGTTACACCTCAAAAAAGAAAAATTATTTCCTGAAAGATAATAAACGTTGAATCTCCACAATCCGGTTCCATTCACTTCTCTCATCTCTGCTGGTTTGACTACACAGGGAGGCATTTGTTTATGAGCGTTGGTCCTCTGAGGAGCTTCGAACACCCACAGGCTGCCTCTTGAAATACCCCGCAGTGTATGAATTAGATTGAGAGGCTTTCATGGGAATGTTGTGGTAGTTTCCACCTGAAGTGAAAAAGATCATTTTTTATGCTCAAAGTTTAACTGTTGATTTTTTCCATTTAAAGTCTTTTGAGAAATTGACACACACTCCTTATGACGCCAAATGGTGTTTCTAACCTCACAGAAGGTGTTTACAACTGAAGTAACAAACGGCTGTTTGCAGGATTTATAAACTCTACAACTAAAACGATCAGTTATGAAAACAGCAGCAGCGCATTAATATTCTGTTTTAGGGATAATCTATATTTATTAATGCCAATGTCGGTACCAGATCTGCTACAAGATATGATTGGTTTCCACAATGATTTATAACATTGTGGTTGCCCTGACAACGTTAATAACATAACGCGGTGTCTGTGTGCTCAGCTGGGAACATCTGTAGCATCAGCGACAGCTTTTCTAATGACCAACGAAGTTTTACCTGATTAATAACAAACTTTAAAAATCTTTTTCTGGTGAACAAAGTAACTGAAAGACTGTGGTATTAAGGGAAGAGCTAGGTAGCGCTGTGGTTAGCTGAGCTCAGTAGCTAACAGGTTACCCTCTGCTACTTCAGTCAGTTACCCATTTTAGGCTACACTATTTTTAACTTTGTGTCAACAACCGTTTATTTTCAACTAGTAGAATAACTGTTTGTCTAGAAGCCATTTTTAAGATGATTCATTTGTCTTCTTCTGCCCACAGATCTTAATAAGTAGTACTGAAACTTTTTATGTCACCTTTTTACACAGCAGTGTAACAGTTTTCTAATTCAGGTTGCCAAAGACACAAACAAATAATAGCAAATATGTTGAGACCTCAGAAGAGATTTGATTCTTGTGAAACGGCACCAATACAGCTTAAGGCTGACAGGAAAGGGGGTATGAGAGAGGGGGGAGAGACATGCGGGAAAGGAGCACAAGCCGGATTCAAACCTGTGTCGCCCGCGTCGAGGACTTAGGCCTCCGTACATGGGTCGTGTGCGCTAACCACTGCGCCACCTGCACCCCCGGAGACTTGGGTTTTTTAGCAGTCCAAGCACAGTGCTTAGAAATGTAACAATTGGATGTTGGTTGCCATGAACCCTCCCTCGGCTGCTGATGAGGCAAAGTGACTTTATAAACACACCATGACGCTTTGTTTGTGTAGTATATTTTATTTCAGAGTTTTAAACTTTGTTTTGCATCATTTGCTGGTAAACTTAAGCCTTTAGAGTATTTAACTTAGCAAAGTCACATGATTGGAGGCATGATATTGCATTTGCAAGGAGAAACCAAGGAAGTAATGGAACAAAGCAAGTCAGCATCTCTGCAGGTTTGAAATGGAGAAAAACTCCAAGATCAGGTCTGAAAAGTAAAAAAAAAAAGATGCTAAGAAGGATAAGAGATTATTAGCATTTGGAAAACAAGACCAAGGTTGGTGTTTATTAAGCAGGAGTAAAGCTGATCAAACTGCAAAGTGGATGGATGTGTGAACAAGTGCTGCCAGCAGATGGCGACAGTGTACAGCAACATCTGCTAATCATGCCCAATGTAAAAAGTCTTTTCAGGCTCAAAAAGGATAAAGTAAAGGCCATAAAGATCAACGTGTAATCATATTGCTTATCGATACATAAACGTATGTTGTTGGTGTACCCATGGTAACTAATTAAGCACCTTTAAGCAATGATGCAGAACCTTTTTATTTTTGGATCAACAATTACACAGAACAATGTATTTGATCAATGTATTACTGAGCAGATTAAAGAAATACTTCAGAGGAAATGTTATTTGTTATTAATTATATTAATAATTAAACATATTAGTTAATTGTTAATTATTTTGGACTCTACTGTGCAAAGGAGAAAATGTCACAAGTTTTCAAATGAACCTCCAATAAATTTTCTTTCAAGCAACAAAAAGTGATTCAAACAGTTTTAAATAAAAATTGGCTGTGAACAAAAACAGAGCCTGGAATATTTGAGACCAAATCTTCTTCTTCTTGATTGGACTGAAAGATATAAATTTTACCAGAGCACAGTGAACATCTACAGACTTGATATGTATGAAGTTTTCCGGTTGTTAGATTAGCAGCTGCAATAAAAAGCATAGTTCTGGAAATGATTGTTTTTAAACTACAAATGGAAATATTGTAAATATCAATCATGGCGAAGGACTCTAATAATCCTCTAATGCTGCCAAGTTCAGCTGGATGTTGAGGCTGTAAAGACATGATGACATAGACTACAGCTGAGCATAACATCCCTCTCCTTACCCTGTAATTGTGGAAGAGCTCAATGGCGCGAAGGACGTCAAACTTGCGGGCCATGAGGAACTTGACGGCCAGTTCCCTGGACAGCGGAGACACTCCATGCTGACTGGTCCACTTGTTGATTTCCTCCAGAAACTGACTGGTGGCCTGAAATAGACAGGAGGGGGACGTCAGTGACTTTGTGCTCTCCAGTCGGGGCATCGAACAGGACAGGAAGTGAAACTGTACACACCCAGGGAACTGTGAGGAAAAAGATGGGACGGATGGATGGGCTTAAGTTTGCAACCTAAACATGGTCACTGGTGGCTTTAAAGGCAAATATATAGCAGAAAGTTAGACAGGTTCTATTCGGGGTCAGTGACACTAAAAAAGCAGAACCAATATTGGAAAGAAAGATTTAAAAAAAAAAAAAAAAAAAAAAATCAAAACATAAAGGTCTTTTCTGCCCAAACAAGACAAATATCAAACTTACAAAGTGTGTCTTTGTAGGATTTTAACTGGTTTGAATGTGCCACGTAACAAAATGAGAAGAGTCTTCAGGTTGCATTCATGCACAGGAACCTGTGTTTGTTTGACCTTCGACCTTTTTCATTTTATGTATGGGTGCTGGAGTGTTAGCAGAGAGTAGGTTTCTGTGCAGATGGTGTCTATTTTAGAAAAGAGGGAACAGGCATATATTCCCATACCCGAGCAGTATATATATCCTACCAGAGGATTGCGAGTCTCCTACTTGTTGGTTTTTAAGAAAGAACCCTCCAGACATGAGCAGAATCCATTCCCACCACCAACACAGGGAGGACAAAAGAACAGGGACATATCAGGACAGCCTTGAAGAACTGTAGCTACCCCAGATGGGCTTTCTTAAAAATCAACAAGAAGAGGCCTGCTGAGAGGGAACAAAACAGAAGAGAGATCATCATACCATAAATTCCTGGAGTCTCTGAAAAACTAAGGAGGATCTTTAACCAGCACCGGATCTCCGGGCATTTCAAACCCGGCGATACCCTGAGACAAACACCGGTCCAACCCAAGGATAAGACACCCAGGAACAAGACTGACAGCATGGTTTATGCTGTTCAGTGTAGTGAAGAGTGCACAGACCTGTACATTGGAGAGACCAAGCAACCTCTGCACAGGAGCATGGCTCAACACAGTAGGGCTAACTCCACAGGACTCAGCTGTTCACCTATGCCTGGAGGCCAAAGGACACTGGTTGGAGGACAACAATGTCTATATTCTAACAAAAGCAAAGAAGCCATCTTTGTTAACCTATCCCCCACATTCAAAGCACTTTAGGAACTATACAAAAAAACATGACAGTTAGGTTAACTGGTTTCTCTAAATCACCTTTAGCTACAAACGTATGAATGTGCATGGCTGTTTGTCTTGTGTTTTGTCTGTGTTGCCCTGTGATGTCGACCAGTTCAGGTTTGAACACAGGAGGCACTATCGGCAGTATGGACAGCCTTCTACTAGGGCTCGGCAATTCACTGCATTTACAATATAACCACAACTTAACTAAACATGGTTTTCAAGGAACTCAATTTTTGGCCACATTACATTTAACAAGAGTGAGACAATAAATTCCTGACTCTAACCCTTTGGGTGGCAAGAATACACACAGATCCAGGTACAAGTGTAGAAATAAACACTTCTCCACATGAACATTACAGTAAAGTCCTCCAACAATGGACTCTGGACCAGCAAGCCTTCAAGGTCATTTAAAACCCAGAAGTGAAACATCTACATCCTTGTGATTAGAGCAAACGAAAAAAAGGAAAAAATAAAATACCAATATTGGTTGAAAAAAAAAAAATAATCACAATTTTGATCAAAGTTTTAGCCCTAGTATCTCCAACAGATGGATTGATTGAAGAGTTTAGCACCTCCACAAGGTGGCACAATATGAAAATAAAACAAATCAGAAAAAATGTTTGGATTAACCAGTGTTTTTTGTTCAATAAAGACAAGTGGAGTGTTGTTCACTGAGAAGCTTTATGATATACTTTCCCAGAAAGTTTGATTCCCAGTGATAATGTGGCTTTAGGGTCAATGTTCAGATCTACACTTTGTGCTCTCTCATGTTGTTTCGACCATAAACAACAACATCCAAGAAGCTCAACAAACTGGAAGGGAACAGGATATCCTTTCAATGTTTTCTTTTAAATTATCTGCCAAAATCAGTTTGATTTTTCATACTTTGATGATCTCATTCCTTTAACCATGAAGCTCTTCTTCCCATGTGCAGTTAGACAACAGACATTTAGGCGTTTTCAGTTAAACACTCATTCATCTTCTATCCACATTATAGCCTATCCCAACAGCTCAAAGAGAAAGTCTGTCAGCATGCAG
Source organism: Jordanella pulchra (assembly GCA_034780135.1). NCBI lineage: Eukaryota > Metazoa > Chordata > Actinopteri > Cyprinodontiformes > Cyprinodontidae > Jordanella > Jordanella pulchra. The sequence continues at coordinate 3,440 of JAUZNJ010030846.1, read as the reverse complement.
TGAATCCTCAACAGGCTGCCACAGGAGGCATTGAAAGCTCGGTCTTTGAACACAGGGTTTCACTTCTCCACTCAGGCGCAGCAGCGCCGCAGCTTCCACTGAAGACAGGAAGTCAGGTTCTGGGAACTGGTGGCTCTTTAGGAAAACAAAACGATCACTGACGAGAGCTGAGGCTGAAGACAAGATGCCAGTGTCTCTCTTCGGAAAAGCCGAAGGCTGCAGCTTCCGGCTCTGTTCAGATGTTTGGCATTAAGGCCGATTGCACCTGACAAGGGGGGAGGCCTTTAATATCTGACTTGAACGGAAAAATGTGAGAGAGCAGCGTACTCTGAACTTTGGACCGAAGAGAAAGAAAGTACACAAGGGCATGATAATCAAACCAATAATGTTTTTGTCAAATAAAAGAAAGTGTGAAAGGAAAAACGGAAGAGAACAGATAGCTAGGTGACAGATTTATGGGATTAGCTTGTGCACAAAGGAAATGACACTTTAGTGAATCTGTTTATCAGTCACATCTCATTTAGTTGCTCTTAACACATCTGTGGCGTTCAGGCCAAATCCCCACAACTAAGAAAATTACCTTGGATTAGATTTGACTTTTTTTAACCTTTCATAAGATAAGTTCACTGTTTATTTGGAATTTATCTAATTCCTTTAAATCTTAATTTTAGATCAAAAACCCTAAAATCCGACTTTTTCATTTGAACTCTGTTGCTAAAGGAAAGGGACTCAAAAGCCTAATTCCCACTGAAATTAGCGGCCTAGCTGGGTTTTTCAAACAACCCGCTAATAATCACCATGTGGCTCCCTTCCTACGGGAAAAATAAGCTAAGTCTGATCCCCGCTAGCAGCTGTGTGGCTTCTGTACCTCCGCCACAACGTGTCTGATGACATCATCGTGCTGGATTAGCGTTGATGATGTCACTAGTGCGACAAAAGTCCAGAAAGCAAACATTGGAGAGCAACATGTAAGGAAGCCAGGAATTAGTCCGTGTGCTTTATTGTTTCTCTCTTTTATCCGTCTGAATTTCTCTCAGCAGAGCTGCTCCATGTTTACACTGGCCTCTGTAAACAAAGTTTCAGATTGTTAGATCAGACGCGACTGGTGCGGTTTGTTGACGTCAGTACGTTGCGCTCAATGGTGTCATGTAAATTAGCAGGTCAACCCGGGCCTACTGTTCCACCTGTATGCCGATCGGAGTTGATCTGTTTAAAGGAGATTTATTTTTAATAACATTCAGGCTGCAAGTGAGAGAGAGAGAGCAAGACCTACAGCTGATACCTGGCAGTTAAGACCAAACAATCAAAACTGTTTAAAAGAAAGACAAATTTACAGAGACTGCTCTTTAATGCATATACTGTGCTGTAAACTCCTACATGAATATTTCTTGAGTATAAGTCATGCTTGGTTTATACTGCATCTGGTTATAGTTCAGGAATCAGCCAAAAAAGGAAGGTCAGATTTAGACAAAAATAGGATTAATTACAATAGTCTGATCAGTGCATCCCTGAACTGGAACATTAAAAGCAAATTATATTTTGGTGCAAAAGTAACATACCTGATATAAGCAAAGGTTTTTAAATATTCAACGACAAACAGCAAGTCAATGACTGGATACAATTAAATGTTTTTTCTTTTCTATTCTTTTCTTTACTAGTGTGACTGTGTTGTCTCCAATGTGCTGTGAATTGGTGCTATAGAAATAAACTGAGTTAAATTGAACTGACAAACATCCATTTGGTTAATGCAGGCGTCTTAGAGGAAAATACCAAAGGATTAAAACTTCTATGTTTTCCCCCACAGGACAACCAGCAGGCTACAAGCTGATCACCCACTTTTGTACGAGCTACTCTTGTTTGGTATTTAAACACTCAGCCATATCCGCTGGAGCAGAATTTGAGGAGGAACTAGTTTGTTTTCACTGTAGCTTTCTGCAGACTGCAGCAGAGGAACTGCTGTGAAGGAGGGCCTTTTTCCAAGTCATGCAGGAAAGCAAAAAATGTTTTTCCCACTTGCTCTGGTTCTTAAATGAAGGGAAAGGTGTTTTTTTTTAAGATTTTAACTTTCTTGAACTTTCTCAGAACTCGTGTTACGTTCCTACTAATTGACTGTTCAACAAGCTTTGTATGCAGCCACAGGCCATTATGAGATCAAGGTCTGTGGCTTTCCAGCTCGGAGAGCACAAACACACCAGCCAGTCAACATGCAGCGTTAAAGCTTTAACAGGAATCCAAAACTTATCCCACAAAACTGCTACACTGCTGAAATACCCTTCTCAGGTGATTTAGAAGGTGTCCCTTCTAAATTACACCCTTCCTACTTAACCTATATAACAAATCCATATAACTCTATATGGATTTGTGACAGTAACAATTATCATATCATCATTTTGCTGTTTGATGTGTTTTGTGTAAATCAAAACAAACAAAAAAGATCTGCAATATTGAAATGTATCCCTATATAAAAAAACGCAGAGATAGGCCTGTATGGGTCAAACTATACAATGGGTCTAACTATATCAAAGCATAAGGTGTGAACATGTGTGATACTTCCAGCCATGTTCTTAAAATACCAGCCTGAACATCAGGCACATTTTATGCCGTCTACGGACTAGATGTTGAGCTCAAGCTCATCTTCCACATGCACTCTGTTGCATTAAGCCAGGCATGTCCAAAGTCGGTCCTCGAGGGCCGCTGTCCTGCAGCTTTTAGAGGTTTCCCTACTTCAGCTCAGCTGATTCTGATGATTGCAGTTCAGCAAAAGGCTGTTAATCAGCGATCAATGGAAATCAGCTGTGATGAAGCAGGGAAACCTCTAAAAGCTACAGGACAGCGGCCCTCCAGGACCGACTTTGGACATGCCTACATTAAGCCATATTCATTTTGTAGAACAGGCCCCTGTACTGAAAGCATACACAACAAAAATTTTAATCCAAGTCCATTTGTCTTAAATTAAGTGTATTTGTCCCTTGATTTGAGCAGGTAGGTAAATAATTTGCAGGTAGCAATTTGCCAACAACATAAGATGATTAACATTTATATAACTTAACAACTTAACTTAACATTTACCTCTAAAACCTTATTTCCAGAGCACCATATATTATTATTTTATTAAAAACAGCAGAAATACTCATTACCTTTGCTAATAATCTTATTTTTGGGCAAATGCACCTTTTTAAGCAAGTCTTCACTTATTTAGATCAACTGTTGCAGTGTAATTGTGATTTCAATTCAGTTTATTTCTAAAGCTCCAATTCACATCACGTCATCTCAGGCCAATTTATAGAAACAATTCAACCAGATCATCCAGTCAGATTAAAGGTTCAAAGTTTCTATCTAAGAAAAACCAACTGATTGCATCGACTCTTCATCAATCCCTCACATGAACAAACTGAAATCTGTCAGATAAATCAGATTTAAACCAGCCTAGTGCTGTTCCC
>JAUZNJ010030845.1:0-14556 GCA_034780135.1 Jordanella pulchra | reverse complement strand
TGACCGAAACCACTCTGACGACCTACTTAACGACCCATCAGAGTCACCTTTTGTTTCTTCTCTCCCCCTTACATAACCTACAGTGTATTTATCTGTTTTCTCCTGCATCAGCCAGAACTGATTAAGTCTCTTGGATGAGAGGCAAAACGTCTTCTAGAAAACTACACCTCCAGTTGCCTAAACTGAACTTTCCTGGCTTGACCATGACCTGGATGACTGAGAACCTTCACCGATAAGCTTCAGTGATGTGGACGACCTCTTGCTTTGTTCCAATACCAAAGAACATAATGTTGCTGCAAACTACATTTTCATGGTATTGGTGCTTTCAAAAACATGCCTGAATCCCTCATGTACGTTTCCCGCTTCAGAGACTGACTCAAATCTAGGTAGCCACTCACATTATAGTATAAGACAGGATATGTAGTTGTGATAAAATTGAAAAGATTTCGAGCCCACAGCTTAACCAGTGTAAAAGAAGCAGGGCAGGAGGACATATCGATAGCTGCTGCTTTTGAATCTTTTTTTATTCCATGCTTTTATTGTTCAAAGAGGAATGGCAATAATTTGTTATGGTTTCTCATGGCACCTACTTTGATTTCTTTTTTTTTTTTACTGTCATTACACAAAACCAAACTTTGGTAGGCAGAGACTAGGTGTTACCTTGCCTAAATTGCTTTTAAGATTCTGTTGTTGAATGTTGAATTTGACAAAGCAGGCCCAGATTGGTAACATGTACAATACTATACATAGTCAATTTACCTTGCTCAGTTTGTTCTCTAAAGCCTTAATTTGGAAAAAAAATGTACACCATACATTTGATATATTTATTAAAAAACAACAAAGAAACATATGTCTGTTCTTTTTGTATTGTGTAATGCTGGACAGCAATTCTTTTGTTTCTCTAGCACGAGAAATCCCAGTAAAGGGCATTTTGGATTGTGGTTGCAATGTGACAGAATGTGGAAACATTCAGGATTTTTCATACTTTTTCAAGGTCCTTTATCTCATAAGCAATATAGTGACCTCTTTCTTCATGACTCATCTGTGATTTTGTCACCAGCTGCCTCATGCCATGTGTAAGGCAGAGCAAAATCACACAACACAGCTGGGTTTTCTTTGCATTAGCATTCTCAAATACACATAGACGTCAAAATCAGACAAGATGAATATCCCGAGCACCTGGTTTAATAAACTGTTTCTTCGTACTCTGTGGGTAGTCCAATAAAAGTTGCTGTCTAATGCATCAGTAAAGCCTCTCCTGCACACAAGGAACTATTCACTGTTGCAATGGAGAGCTATGGAGAAAAGGGGTTTCTTAAGCTAATATGTAACACAGAAGAAAAGGATTACCTACGCCAAAGGAAGGGTGAATACTGTTTATTTCTTACATCGAGTTTAGTGGGGCTTAAACTTTTGTAACTTTTTTAGTAGCTAATGGAGCCACCTTCCACCAAGAACTATTTTCAATATATTGTATTTAAAAGTTTGATTTCATACTATTTCTTTAGTGTGAAATTAGAAAAAAAATCACAAATTCCAAAAGATTTACTTCGTTTTGAACATTTTTACAAGGAGCATATTAAAGCAAGATTCATCGCAGTTTTATTTAAAATCATAATTCCACCGCTGTAGTTAACACAAAATCTGCAATCCTCAATAGTATTTCGGGCAGATAAAGTGGGAATTTATAGGACTTTTTACTGCATTGAACTATACTGGAAACAAGGTTTCAGACTCTGCAGATGTATGACCACAGCTGCAATGATGGTGTCTTCCTTAAGATTCATGACAAGGTTAAACAGTTGCTGCAAAATCAAATATATTTACAATGAAAATACTTTTCCTCTTTGTGGTTATTTGACTACATTTTCTACTTAACCAATTTACAATCCCACAGAAATGTATTCAATAAATTAACAGTTTGAGTCAGTTTTTCTTGCTGTCCAAAGACTACAGATGCTGAGAAGATGGAAGGAGAGGCGGCAGGTGGATCTCTGTGTCCCACTCGTGAAATTGTTCCACAGACCTAGTTCCTAAATTTGGTAACATTATGTTATTTCTGAATTTAAAAATAAGGTGAATGGAGCTGACTAGGGCTGTCAGAAACACAGAACATTACAATTTTAATATCATATTCAGAAGATTTCAGTAGATTTCAGCAAAATCGCAGACTTATTTATTATTTTCCACAGCTTATTTATATTTTATGTGGGCTCCCCATATAATGCTTTACTATGCGAATTGGATTAATAAATGTTTATAAAATGTAATTACTTATTAAAGAAATATCCCAACTGTACCTCAGTTTGTTTTTCAGCTAATTTCTATTCATGTTTTTACGAAGACTAGCATTAAACATAACCAAAAACATTTAAGTGGACTGATTACACACATATTGTATTTCTGTTAATCATGCGAAAGTGTGAATCATTTAGCACTTCAAAATGAAATCAGGGCTTTTCACACATTTGTACCCTTTGTGTGGAGTTCTTGGACAGCTTCCTACTTCACTGATGGCACACAAAAATATTACACCCCTTCATATATTTTCACATTGTGTCAAAAATTACAAAAAAAGAAGAAAAAGAAAAGTGAACATAGCAGAGATGGATAGATTCACCAACTAGTACTTTTGTCTTGCAATACATCAAATATTTTGACCACACAGGAGATGTTAGATTTTAAGGACAGGAAGGGTTTAGCCCCCAGGTAATATAAAGGATGTAAGTGAACTTAAAAAGTGGCACAACATTTCTCCAAAAACAAAGAAACTCTGCAATTATTTTTCCACTGATTAAACAGATTTAACAGATTGTTTCACAGGAACTAAGATAACTAAGATTATTAATTCAACCATCCAAAATAAGATCCAAATCCAAACAGAAAAATTTCCACGCTTAATTTTATAAACAGCTAGATCATTCACAATGATTTTAGACTAACTAGCAACCAAGTAGCAGCGCTATTAGAGTTGGAACATTAGACTCTTATGGGATAGTATGCCTAGTCTTTTCTTAAACACAGAGAACTTGCTTCATTTATTACATGGGACTTAATGTTGTAAGATGGGGATAACTAACTGTTACTACCAACAGTGATAATTCTGTATATTATAATTGAGTCTTATGAAGTCCTTCTTATTGAATGTTCTTGCTGCTGCAGCCTAGTAATGTGCCAGAAAAAAACATACTGGATTAACACACACACACTCACATTCTCTCTCTCTCTCTCTCTCTCTCTCTCTCTCTCACAGAGAGAGACAAAAACCAAACTGCACCACTGTTCTGCTTGTTCTTGTAGCTTACACTTGCATTTGACAAGTCTTTCTTCATTTATTTTTTTACTTTTTTCACCTTACATGGAGTTTCCATTGGTGTCTGGATGCCAGGCATTTCTGATTATCCAGAAAAATCCATCTTGAAAATAACACTTCAATTGTTTGCTAGATTGGACTCATTTGACATGGACCCGGTTCATCTCACATCCAACGAACAGCATGGGACTCTCCGACCCGAAATAAATTTAGAAAAATAGGATACAGGCTTATAGATGCATGGAGCTGAACTATAGTTTTCAGACTGATCTTCAAACAATGTTTTAGTCATAAAGGGCGAAATAAAAACATTATTGTAAAGATATATTTACGTAAACTTTCTAAGTAGGTGATTCAAACTTGTCTTTTTGAAATGTCTTTTTCTTTTTTACAGCTCCCAAAATATGACACTAAACCCAGAGTTTGGTGCCAGTCAGAAAGTTCTTTTTGTATTTAATTTTACCAGAGCAATCTCAACGTATCACACACATAAGTTGTGCACTTCATCTGCCTTACACTTAGCATAGGAATTCTAATGGCTGTCTTTCTTTTGACATGGATGAACACATAGGTGTGCCATTAGCTTTGAGACTGATTGGTTTAAAAAAGTTTTCTTTTTTTTTACACAAACTACCCTAACGTTTTTATACAAATTAGCTGCTTGAACTTCTTTATAGCTTTCTCCGTAACCTGCCTACTGTAATTATTGGTCCTAAGGCTGCCGCATGTTTGCTACTATTGTTTCCAATGTTCACAACTTCCTGGCCTTCAAAGAGGTGAAATTTTGCAATTAGAGTATCGCAACTGGCGACTGTTTGCACAGGATTTTGATTTAAGGGTGGCGAGCTAAAAGTTTCAAAAGGAAGCCCCACCTTTAGGTTTTATATTTGTAAAAACATTCTAGATCAATTTGTCCTTCAGATCAAATCAGTATATTTGAAAAGAGCACCAGCCATCCTGAGCCACTTTACAGTGTCATTTCAATCACATCACAGAGACAGATTGGTAGTGACATTGTACAGTCGCTTGCATTGTGCCATTGACATTAAAGCAATCCCTCACACTGTGCATGCATGCTGTTTATTTATTTATGCATGTAGCGACAGTGGAAAAGAAAACTTCTATCTCACAGCAAGAAACCTCCAGCAGAACCAGGCTCAGTGTGAACAGCCATCTGCCATGAGACTGGGGGATTGAGTGGACAGAACAGATACACAAGGAACACAGACGCTCTGATCCAGCAGCACATCTTTATAGTTCACTCTAATCAGTGACTTGGTCTTTTTTACATAAAATCCTAGTCATCTACACTAGAATCGTTAAATGGGACAAAACAAAATGGAAAAAAAGTTACCCGGAAACTAACGCATTGCAACCCATAAAGTACAACAAGGTCTTTCCACAACAGCAAGCTATTCTTGTGACCCACATGCCAAAGCTCCTAAGAAGGTGAAATCCAGCTATTAACTATTTTTTTCTTACTGTAAGTATATGGAACCGGTAAAGAAGAGTGCATTATGCCATATGGGAGCTTTAAAGATTAAAGTTAACCGTCGCCTTCTTTGACGTTACAGTTGGCCCTCTCATGCTCACAGACAGCATAATTTATTTTCTTTGGGATCTGTCAGCGTCAGGCACAGGCAGGGTGCGGCCTTGGTTTGTGATGGCTTTGATGCGCCGAGTGCTTGATTGGAACACACAAGGTTTAAAGTGGGGACAGGCCCTTTTGACTTTGATGGATTTCTGGGCAATATTAGTCAGCGAGCATGTATCCCCTCTAAGCTGTGGTGGAACCGATCGAGGTTGACCAAATAATCTGCCAATTCCCTCCGTAGAAATGCAGAGGCGGCAAAAAAAACCTCTAAGTCTCTCAAGCCCTCATCCTCGAGAGCTAGATCAGCAGTTGTGTCAAAAAAGAAGAAACTCCTGTTAAGCACAGCTGGGTTTCAACTTTAGAGAAGGTGGTGGGAGGACGTGCAATTTCATGGTTTCACTTTTAATTCATGTTTAATCACACAATCATTTAGGGCATCACAGAGGGAATGCTGATGGAGTGTGACAGTATCATTAAAAGAATCGTGATCAAATGTCACAGCTTTGCTATTGTTATGCAGCCTGAAATTAACTGTCACATCATCCCCTTACAGCTCTTATTTATTCCTCAGGTAAACACCCGGGAATGTTTCAATGTCTGTTTTAAGACTTCAGAAAGGGTTCTAAGTCCCATAGGTAGTGCAGCAATATTGTGGCTTTTTTTAGGGAATATAGTGAGCATGGTTTATGAAGTTGAGGTCTCCCCAGGTCACATGAGAGCAGGACATGAAAGCTGATAGCTGAGCCTCAACTTCACAAACGGGCTGTCTCCACTTCAAACGAGTGGAAAAGCTGCCCCACATTTCTTCTGTTTTCACTTCCAATAGCCAACACAGCTAATGTCTGTCTCTAAATCTTCCCTCTCCACCTGGCAACAGGAATGTGTTTGTAGCTGGGGCCACTGTGGCAAAACAAAGTGGTCTGCTTGTATCAGGTATCATGTACATACACTCTACGGATAGTCATAACTTACTGCTTTAGAGTACTGTGTTAAAACAGAAAAAAGATAACAGGTATTTATCCTTTCGCTTATCAGTTGACTTAGAATCACAACCTGCTGCAAAGACAGGCAGCAAATGGAAATAAATCATACATTATAAATATTTTTCTTTTTAAGGTAAAAGCTAACAGCATACTACCCTTAGAAAATATAGTTACCCTTTAGTTTACCCTAATTACCTTTTTTGTACCTCTTTAGAACAGTGATAACTTAAATACATTTTTTAAAAAAATATATGTTCTCTTTTTCTCTCCTTACAGAACATGATTGAAGATCTTATTCACTTTCTGATATCCACAGGAAAAGATTAGGTAATATATATATATATATATATATATATATTTTACAAGACCAATAAGACTAATAAAACTCTATGTTGTCATAGAGAAACGGTGGCCGCTGTATGTCCATACTCAGATTGTCTGTGTAAAACCTTGTTTTATCCTGACCAAAATGCATCTTTTTTGTGAAAGCATAAAATGTGACTATGCTCATTTAACACAAATAAATGGTTGACATATAACACTTTCTGTCTAATTAATTAATAAAGAGCATATCTTATACACACTTAACAAGACAACATGTTAGAAATGACCTTTTTGTTACAGGGAGGGGGAAGAGAACTTACCCCTGGGAGGGTGCCAGTACTGATGGTTCTTGTGTGAAGAAGATGCTCCCGAGCCTCACTTGCTGCTGCCAGTCAATCAAGAAGCTGGTCATCTACTGTCAGTTAGTGGCTGGAAATGTGAGCTTCTGTTAAAGGATCTGTGTTATTGATGAGGTTGAAAGCTGAGATCAACAAAGAGAATCATGGCATAAACCCCTGAAAGTCAGGATGGTGCAGGTTGAAATGCAGTAGTTTTTAGACTTTTATTAGTAAAGAATATTCCATTTTTTATTAAAAGTCTTCAGCTCTTCGATGTTTTGTAAGTTGGTGTTTTTAATGGATACAGTGCAATCTTCGGTAGCAGCAGGAGGTCATCGTTTCTCCCTCCAGTCATTAGGTCAGTGCAGATCAGTGTATGGAAACACAGCATATCCATTTTTCCTACAGTAGTCATTCCATCCAACACCCCCATTCCTCCATCCAACTTCTACACTTCTGTGTAACGCTGCTGGCCCCTTCCTCAACCCCCCACCTTGCTGCCAATTTGACTGGAACAGCAAATGCAGACTGGGCAAGCTTCCAAGAGCCTTTCCAACGCAGCTGAATATTCATCTTCATTAGGAGTATCACCACCCCCGCTCCGTCCATGGCTTGGTCTTTTTAACAAGGAGCAAGTGCTCTAAATGACAGGTGTGGGGAGGGGGCTCAGAATCAAGAGGTTTGGTGGGAGGTAAGGACAAGTTTTTTTCTCTTTTTCTTGATTTGATGTTGTATGGGTAGCCCTTTTCTCATTTCATATATTCATTTATATGTTTGACACATAAGGGGAAGGACCCAAATAAAATCAGAGTAGATATTTTTTTTTTTGGGGGGGGGGGGAGCATTTGTTATGGTCTCTACAACATGTTGAAAAGTAAAGAACATCTAAAACTGATAGAGCTGATAAAATACCTGAAAAAAAACTGATATGACTTTGGTTTGTTTAAAGCAACTTTGGATAAATTTTAGCCACTATGGATGCTGGATCAGTAACTTCAGGGTTTAGAACCCCTAAAGGCAACTGGCAACAGTTAAGTGTCGTAATAAAAGGCATTCTCCCTTAGTATTTTAGGTATCTGCTAGGAGACCTGCTTTGGACCAGTAGATCAAGAAGTTAGGGAGTTACTGGTAAAGACACAACCACATTCACCTCTCTAGATCGAATCGTTTGTCAGAGAACAAAAACTAGGTCTGATTAGGAAAGTGCCATGTGCTTTATCTGTAAACATCTGCTCCCTTGTTTGAGCCCAGACTCCCATAAAGTGGCACTTTAGGTCACATGACCTATTCAGCGAGAGATCCAACCCTCTTAAGTTACAGGGCATAGTTTTTAGGACAGCCTGCAAGAAAGATCAATATGCAGCAAGTGCTGAATATTGACCCAGCAATCGTTTTATATGTCTTAAATCAGGATAATACTCGAGTCAAAAGTTATGCAGTGTTGATTTGAATACTAGTAAATATTAGCAGTTCCGATTTCTAACTGTCATAGGCAATTAATATTCATAAATCAAAATCACAAAAATCTCACAGTATTAACCACTTAAAAGGATGTTTCAAGCACTAACTTTTAGAGATACCAGATCTCCCTCACAGGAAAATATGCAGACATGTATTTCTTTATCTATGCTGCAATCTTTTAAAAATCACTGTCCTTGTTACAATCAACTATTCTATTAGATTCAACAACTATTTTACTAGACAACAAGAAAAAAAAATCAAGGCACGTGACCTAACCATTATGGCAGAGCCAGGAGCTCACCCTGGAGCCTGAGGTAACCACTTCTACAGATGTCCCCTGGACGCCTACCTTGGGAGTTGTTCCAGGCATGTCCTACATGGAGGAGGCCCAGGGGACAGATTAGGACAAGCTTGAGAGGCTACATTATGTCTGAGACTACATCCCAAGACCATCTCTGGATACGTAAAAGATGATGATGACAAAAAACTATTTAACTAAATCAAATACATAAAAAAGGAACAAAACAATAACTTTGGATAACCCAAATAAACTTGATACCAATTCATATACAGTTAAACAGATAATCAAAGCTTCAGCTCAAATCAGCATTGGAAGCTGCAAAGAGACAACAGAATATGGGAATGATCAGCATGAATGCTCGTCAGTCATTACCAACAATTTGAAGGGAAATAATTAAAGCTTTGGGTTAATATGGAATATGGAAAGCAGAAAGTGCATGCAATAATGAAGGTTACAGTATTTTTCAGTGTTTTATTAGCAGCCACTGGCAAGGGGTGTAAAGTCAGATTCTAGTAGTAGTCATACAGAGACTACCTTCATCTTTATTCTAACAAGTTTTTTTTAACTCATCAAAAAAGAAACTGGTGTAAAGTTTTCTTTATCTCAGTCAATCAATAAGATCCTAAAAACACATTATGATGAGAGTTTTTGTGATTTATATTGACTGTTTAAACATGTTCCCTAATTCATAAACTTGTTCTGTTTTTTTCCCAGCTGTTCATTCCACTTATGAAGAAACCTTTTTAGTTTGATCTTCCAAAATTGACTAACAAGACATCTTACATCACAGTGTGTTTTCTAGTGAGCATGTAGACCACTATTGAAAACTTTACTTTTAACACTTTAAACAATAAAGAAAGCTACATGTGTAATTAATTTTTTGGTTCATTACTTTATAGTTTTCTGTTTGTAAAAATTCAAATTGAACATTTTGATTTGGTTGAAAATATCTAAGGTAAGATAAAGGCTTATCTTTCTATTTACTATGTTTCACTGATATCAGATTTGCTAGATATTCCTATTTTATTTTTAGCAAAACTCTTTTGGTCTGCATGTATAACTGGACTGTCAGTAGTCATGATCAGTGATTTGATGATCTGAAGGACCTTTTTAATGCATTTAGCTACTTCTGTATAAGATTTTGTTTTTCACAGAACATCACATCAAGATGAAAATCCAAAGTGATTCCCACTCTTTAGTATCGTAGACAAAGCTTTGAAGTTTAAATGTAGCTCAGGTGAAAGGTCCTCTTCTCTTCTTCCCTCATTCTGCCCCTAAAGATGCTTATTAGAGTCAACTACCACCTCTTTCATTCCTGGATCAGTTTTTATTAGCTGTAAATTATAATGAGGCTTCTCTGTGTTAGTATATAGGTATTAATGTTGAGTTCGGTCTGGTAAACCCACCTGTCTTGTGTGCAAAGATGTACTGACCTTTTCATTCCACAGACAGCACGTCTGCTTATGGAATATTTGGAAAACTCACAGGATTTGGTTGTTTTTAAGGACTCCCCAGTGTATGGAAGGCCTCTTAGTTCACAGTAAGTTTAACCTATTAACAAGCTAGTCACGTCAGACTTTTTAAAATATTGCATAATTTTCATTGCATAGATGATGAGATATGAGAAATGCATTGAACTACAGAAGTATTCACATAATGTTCTGTCATCACACTAGCAAGCAGAAACAGTTGAGAAGTACTGTATCAGATTCAGACTTCAGTGCTTAGCAGATCTTAGGATTCACCTCGGTCCTGAGGGTAAAGACCTTAACCGAACAGAGCAGGGCTCCATACAACCTCCCAAGAGTCAAGACGGTTTCTTAGTTATTGCACTATGTGTGGAGACTCTGCCCTTCTCTCAGAGTGAATGAAAAAAACTACTGCAAGATACAAATGATCACACTCAAGATATTTTCTGCCAATTACATCATTTACTTCTCCAAGTGTTGTATGCGAGTATTTGCAATTTTTTGATGCTACTCAGCAATGGCTGCAGGATTTAGTTATTCCACACAAAATCAGGACTATAATGTTAAGTGCAGTGAAAAATGTTTTGTGTTGTCCCATCAGTCACACTAAAATATTTCAAAAAATATATCAATGGTACATATAAAAGTAAACTGTAAAATAATGCAGTTACTCCTTAAGTCAAAATACTGATCATGAAGTAATGGGCTGCAGGAACTCCCTTCAAGTATTTACAATAGCTTGGCAATCAGTCTTATACATCCTTGTAAAAAGAATCTTGGTCCACTGGTTAAACTACTGGATAATTGTCTGTTGCATACCCAAAGAATGCTTAAGTTTGATATTCCAAATCATTAGCCATACATTGTTATTTAAGCTTTTTTTTCCCTTGAGGAAATAATTAATGGTTTCTTCAAATATGAATTCTGAATGTAGATTCTGAATGCTGTCTTGCATTTATGAAAGATATACTGGGATGGGCAGCTTTAACATATATTCAAAATTTGTCTCAGCGCTTATCAAATATAATTGAAATATTTACATATCATAAAGTCTTAGTAAAAGGCTTCTTTGGTAAATGTATGTGACTTTTGTTGTGTTGAGGTGTTTTTATTTTGCAACTGAAAAAAACAAAACTGAGGTAATACATTTTGGACTGAAGTAGAGATCAAGAGTTAGCTCACAGCCTCAGCTACTGCAGTTAGAAACCATTAATTATGGCCCAAACCTTGGTGTCTTGATGGACTCAGATCTGATCCTTCAGAGGCACATAAAGTTAGTTACTAAGTCAGCCTTGTATCACCTAAGGAACATTTCTAGGATTAAAGGACTAATGCCCAAGCAGGATCTATAAAAAATAATCATTCATGCATTTATATTTAGTAGAATTGATTACTGCAACAGTGTCTACATAGGTTTGCCTATAAAGTCCATTAAATAGCTCAACTGATCTAAAACGCTGCTGCCCGTGCTCTCACTAGAACTAAAAAAGTAGAGCACATCATTCTGGGTTCTGAAGTCCTTCCACTGGCTCCCTGTAGCTCAGCGAATAGACTTTAAAATCCTTCTGTTAGTCTATAAATCACTAAATGGATCAGCACCTCAATACATAACAGATTTGTTGTCAGTGTATCAACCTCCCAGACCATTTTGGTCTTCTAGTTCAAGCCTACTCTGTCCAACCAGAACCAGAACCAACGGATGGAAAAGAGTCTCAGAACTGGTACACAGAAGGGAGGTATCATTAGTTTAAGGTTTTGGTCCACCTGTTTTACTGCCTACTTTATGTTTTTATCTTTATTCTCAGTGTGTTTTTAGAGAAGTAGTTTTTATAATTGTATACAATCACAAATATAATTTATTTATTTATTTTTACAAACTTACAGTCTCAATACATTGTTGGGCAACAAAAAAATACGACTAAGACCAAGGCATAGAGATCCGAGAATAAGAACAAGTCATCTGATTTAAGTGCCATTTTCTTCTTAAATTTTTTTTTTAATGTCATCGGCCAAAAAATAAAAAAAAAATAACTACTGTACAATAAATAAATGTCACAGCAACATCCGGATATTTGTAATAATATTAAACCTGTGGGAGATAAATGACTATCAATGAAAACAATCAATACACTACAAATTGTTTTGGTTGAAATATTTTTGTTCTAGGTCTTCAAACTGTGAACATTTCGAATCGACCCATCCCTGTATTATGTATGTACTATGTACATTAATGACATTTTTTAAGGCTTTTTTTAATCAGTTCTCTTTGGCAAGTGTAACTGAAAATAAGGAGTGTAAACAGAGTAAAGAAGAAAAGAAATTTGATTTTCACACAGTGCCAGGTAGGATTTGACAGCTTTAATTATATAAAATCATAATCTTAAACCTTTCCGTTTCTATTTAGGTCATATCTGATATTAAAAAAATATGAGGATCCGACACATGATGCAAATTATTTTTTAACAAAGTTGTATAGAAGAACTTTGTTAACGATTGTACCCGTCTACGGTCACAGAGACGACGTCCATAAACTTAGTGTTTCCTTAATGCGGTACTTATTTTTCTACTTAAGTGATCTTATGTTGTACCTTCAGAAAATACTGACAAAAAAAATAAATAATTTCACTAATAATGCTGTCTATTTTTGATTTATTTTTAATTTCAAATAAGAAACAAGAAGCAATCCTCTTTTTGTCTCAACACTGAAATCATTTGGTTGAAGTAAAAGCTACTCCAAAGCTTTGAAGACCTGTGGCAAAATTAGAATATTTATAGCTTTTACAATTACTTGCCAAAAAAGATCAGCGTTTGTTGTTCCCAATTTTCTTCCAACTGAGACTTTGCCTCCTCAAAGAGAATTTTCTTCTCCTCAGTGAGCAGCCGTTTTCTATAAAAGTATGATAGAAATTGTCTGTGACAACCGCCACTCAAACTGAGCGGCCCATAACGACAAGAGAGCCAAGAACAGGCTTAACACTATTTATAAATCTCTGAAATGGCAGGGTTTGCAGGAAAGTGTGAAGCAATAAGGGATGGAGGGTAGGAGGTGGTGTTTTTTTCTCTTTTTTTTCACCCCAAAGCTTCTTATGACCTTAGTTTTCCTCCAGTCTAAACATAGCCCCTCTTCCCTTACATTGGAGCCATCCAATGCAGTGAATGTCCATAACAAGCATGCATTTTAATCAGCACCACACTGCAGGACAACGGTTTGTGTTTAATGGGAATAAAACAGAAGTTGTTTTTCTTCTACCTCAGTCTGTAATGTACATCTATATGGTGCCTATCATCTGTGTCAGCATTGTTTGTTTTCCTCTCCAGCAGTTGTTCATTTATTTTCCAAGGGAAATGTTCTTAATCCCCAAATAGTTTAAACTCTTGATTATAAGGCTTCTTACTTTTCCAAAAGCACAGCGAGTGTTCAGTTCTAAAACATCCATGTCTGAGAAGTCCCATAGGATTAACCAGATTATTGAATCATAGCTTTAGATAATACCATCAGTTACACTTTACTTCTAAGAACAGATGCAAAAAAAGGGCCAATATGGCAATGTTGAGAATGTGCTAATGATAGCAGCAGACTTTTTCTCCAAATAAGCAGATGTGATAAGGTTTGAACAGCTGTCAGACGTGATGAGCGTGACACAAGTGCCTGCAGTGGAAACTGGAGGACTTTTCTTATAATATAGCAGCCTACACAGAAAGAGAACATGTTGGATGACAAATAACTATCTGTGAAACACCTGGCTATTCTCTTACGCAGAGGGTTCAGGCTGCAGAGGATATCTAATTTAATCACTTGCAGCACAAACAGGTGAAACAGCTCTAAAAAAGACGAACTAAAACAGAAGATAACACATCACTCAGATCATTGTTCTGTATCTGTATGTGCAGCGTGTTGTGCTAAAATTAAAACAAATACATCTTATTCTTGAAATTTTCTATTGTATAAGTGCTTCAGCCATTTAAACGTATTATTTCTGCCTCATGTATCATTGCTTATGTCCTTCCTGAAGTTAAAAAGGGGGGGGGGGGGGGTAAAATACTGCTTTTGTTTTTGAATGGTGGAAAATTACATTTACACGAAGTGACCTTCTAGGGGCAGTTCTGAGATTATTAGTGATCCACAGAGGACATGTTTTCAAGTGAAGGACCTTTTATTTAAGAAATAACTCATTTTGTATCCGTTGTGCCCATCAAGCTTTGTTAATATGCGACTATTCTGCCGCAGTAATTTATCTTCAGTGGCAACTGAGGAACATAGAACCCTAAAATCATAAAGTCAGAGCAAATTTGGATGGATTAAAAAAAACGTAATGAATCCCTTTTATTTTGGAAATCAACATCAGAATGTGGTGCAGTACAGATTAAAACACATACCCTTCTCCAAAAAGAGCAGAAGACTTTGTAAAAGTAGATATTTTGAATGAAATTTATATTAGTAAAATAATCCAATTATATTTCTATCAAATTATTAAACCATTCCTGCAAGCAACAAGTTTGTTTTCTCTCCATGGAAATTCATTCTGTTTAAGTGCTAGGCAGACAAAAGTCTGTGTGATTTTTGTAATCATAAGGCTACTAAAGGATTACTGCTAGTTGGCCGAAAAGGTTTCAAGCTTGTGTGTTTGAATTCTCGACTGAGCACAAGTCAAATTAAGCTTGCAGACGTTAAGCTAGCGGAGCTAACACAATTGAAGCAAACTCGTGTCGCTGCGGTTGCCAGAGTAGGATGTTTAAAGATTTGAGATTTGACTTTTGCCATAAGAATTTCTT